>CABHPP010148573.1:20995-42858 GCA_902168425.1 Peromyscus attwateri
TCTCTCTCTCTCTCTCTCTCTCTCTCTCTCTCTCTCTCTCTCTCTCTCTCTGCCTCCTGCCTAAGGATCGGGATGTAGCTCTCAGCTACTCCTCCAGCACACACCTGCCTGTTGCCATGCTTCCCACCATGATGATCAAGGATTGTACGCAAGCTCCCAATTAAATGCTTTTTGTATAAGTTGCCTTGGTCATGGTGTCTCTTCACAGCAAAACCATAACTAAGGCACCCCCTTTATAGGATTTCTAAATAGCAGATAGTCATCTCCAGCATAAGAGGTCCCAAGCCACTCTTGATTTGTGCCTCCCTTCCTGTCCCCTGCCTGCTGGGGCTGTGCACTGTGTTCTTTTGTCATCTGTTATTTTGTTTAATGTCAATGCTGGCTTGACACTGCTCAGGTCAAACCTTGGAGTCTTTGTTGATTTTTTTTTTTTTCTGGCAAAGTCCATATCAAACTTCTCAACAAATCTTTTTGTTTCTCCTTTCAAAATATGTCTAGGCTGGGCATGTGGCTCAGTGATATAACATGTGCTTAGGCCTGTGAGGCCCTGGGTTCAATCCTCAACAGCAAAAAGAAACACATATGTGCAAATGCATATGCATGCATAGGCACACAGACACAGACAGCCAGCCAGCCAGCCAGACAGACACACCCCCTCCAGAATTTGGCCAGTTCTCACCACTTCTGTTATTACCACTATCTTCTTTCTCTCACGTTATTATAGTGGTCCTGTTCTACTAATCCCTGCTCTTAGTCTTGCTATTCTGTAGAGTATTATAACACTGTAGCAGTGATATTTTAAGAGAAGAGAACCAAGGGGGAGAACCAAGCATAATGGCTCATGCCTACAATTTTAGCTCTTGAGAGGCAGAGGAAGAAAGATTGCTGTTAATTCAGAGCCAACCTCAGGTTGATTGACATTGTCTCAATAAACAAACAATAAACAAAACAGAGAGAAGGCATTTCCTCTCTTTAGAAGCCTGTGTGACAATCTTCTCATTAGAGTAACAGCCAGGACCCTCAGAAGAGACTACCTACTGTGTCCCCAGCAGGCCTCAGAAGAGACTACCTACTGTGTCCCCAGCAGGCCTCAGAAGAGACTACCTACTGTGTCCCCTGTAGGCCTCAGGAGAGACTACCTACTGTGTCCCCAGTAGGCTCTGACTGCGTGTGTCTGTTACTGTCCCCTGCCCATTCCACTGTCACTGTGTTGTCCTCTCACTGTTCCTGGATCATGCCATGAGAGCATCTGAAATGCCCTTTGTACAGTGTAGGTGGGCCATCTTCTTTGTGAAGCCTTGCCCCGAACTCCTAAGAGAAACCTCTTCTCGTTCAGCTTTCCTACACCCAGTCTTCTAGTGCTAATTATTAACTTGAACCTGCTTCATTCCCACCATAAAATCCATGTCTACCTAACTTACATTGCCTTCCTTATTATGTGTTTATTTTTTTATTCTCTCTAAAATGTAATTTGACACCACAGGGACAGAAAATTGGTGTGTTTTCCTTACTAACCCCGCCTCCTGCATGTGCAGCTGTGCATTGTTGGTGCTCTGTCAGTTCCTGCTGAATGAATGAACGGAGGTGGCCTCAGATTGCAGATGATCAGTTCATGTACCCAGAATGCATAGCTTCTTGTCTTCCTTCTGTGGGATATGGAATCGAGGAAGGTCACTTCAGTGTCCCTCCTGCACAGTGGACATGGTCATGGCTTCTCCCTCATACGGTTGTGGAAAGATTTAGTTCAGGGAAGTTGTTCAAATGCATCCACCTTATTACCAAAGCACCTTCCAGTGTGGTTAGAGGCCGTTCTCAGGGTGATCTCGGGCAGCCTGTGTCATCAGTATCACCGAGGTGTTTTGTTATTGCGGGCTTTGTTGTTTTTCCCAGTACTGGACAGCTGTGTATGTTAGGCAAATGCTCCACCACCAAGCCGTACCCTTACCTGCTCTTCTTTTTAACATTTGATGTTTGGACAGGCTCTCCTGAATTTTCTCAGGCCAGCCTTGAACACGTCATCTTCTTGCTGCCACCTACAAGTACTTGGATTGCAAGCTTGTCTCACCACTTCCAGCTTCCAACACTTGTTTTAATTTTGAGGCAGAACTAACAGAGCACCCTAGGATTAAAGGAGCATGCAGCCTCTCTGGTCTGGGACTTGTTTCAAATATGGCCTCCAGAGTCCCGGCCTGGAAATCTGAGGAGGGTTCTTCTAGGTTTATATTTTCACAGATAGTCTAGGATGGCCTTTATATTGTAGTTCTCAGAATTCCATGTTAGAAGAATAATGGAAAAACAAAGACTTCAGTCTTGAGCTTGGAGTTCAAGATAGGAGGATCTGCCTTTAGTGGGTTCAGGGAAAAGGCACTTTTCCTCATAGAGGAGTGTGTGTGTGTGTGTGTGTGTGTGTGTGTGTGTGTGTGTGTGTGCTCTGCCTGTGTAATGTGCCATGTATCTGCTGAGGATGGGTAGGAAATAGACAGTGAAAGTCACCAGTCCTGTGCTTCCGACCCGAAGATGATCTTGCTCTGGATGAGACTTGATAGCTCTGTCTAATTCTTTTCTTGTACTTGGCAGTGGGATGTTCTATGATGGGAACCACACATATCTCATTGAGCCAGAAGAAAATGAGACCTCCCAAGTAAGTGCTCTGCTTGCTGTGCGAATATCAGCATTAGTGCTGAGACCTTTGTTCTTCTTTCCTGCCCTTCCCACCCTATGTATGTTTTTATATTGTCAGGGCCAGGACTACACACACACACACACACACACACACACACACACACATATACACACATACACACACACACACACACACACACACACACACACACGATATTGGGTAAATCAAGCACAACATTTTTAGTTTTTAATTTTCCTTGTCTTTCCTCTCTTCTGTTGGGACTACTTTCCCTGAAGTGTGTTCTGAAGCCACCACTCCTCTGTCACATGAGGTGCCTTGGACAACCACACCAAACATCATGACTGTGTGGCTTATACAACAGAGTGTTTTCTCACAGTTTAATGTCACATGCTGTGACATTAAAAATTGAGGTGGCGGTAGGGTTGGTGTCCTGTGAGGGCTCTTGCCTTGGGTGGCTGGTGGTTGCTTTCCTGCTGCATTTTTACTTGGCAGAGAGATATTTCTGGTCATCTCTTCCTCTCCATATGAGGACATCAGCCATACTGGATCAGGGTGCCATCCTTTCAGCCTCATTTAACCTTCTCCCCAGACACAGTGTCATGACCTAACAGCCACCATCATCAGTATGTTGCTATGAATCTGGGATGTGATACAGACATTCAATCCACAACAGATAAAATCCACAGACGCGCAATTTTCACCTCTCTCCTTTCTTTTCTATTCCACACTTTTCTACTCTGCATGTCGTTTTCAAGGCTCACGCTAGGGAAGTTTACAGAAACCTAGGACTCCTTAATTGTCTCCTCAGTGCTGCTGGAACATTAACTAATGTTGGAACAACTTAGGAAAGGATTGAGTTAACATTATAGACTACAATGCCCTTGTTGCTCTTTGGCTAAGACCAAATCTATGATAGACTACAGGGAAACAATATGGTTTTCAATCCTTGCTTTACATATACAAATGAACTTCTTGTTTCATTCAATGTTAAACAACTCTGTTTGGGAAACCATCTGCCTGTGTGCTCCCTGAGTACCTACCAAGGCTGCTTTATCACTTTACAGGACACTGACTTTTTAGAGGTTGTGTTTAACTTACATGCTATGACATACTAGTTCTTTGCACTTAAATGAAACCATATGAAATCATTTGAATGTTGAATAATTTTGCTTAGAAGAAAAGTGTTGCATTATTTCTTGCTTTCTAGAACTATCTATGTCAGGATTCTGGGCATCCCTTGTATCTGTCATCTTGCTTGCAGTCACCAGGAAAATTGGTAGCTTCAGTCACTGCCTACCTAAGCTATCGGGCTCTTAGAGTAGGGGCCGGGATCTGTGAAGGAGCAGTCGTTAACCCATTTTCCACGATGTCTTGCATTCCCTTGGGGAAATAGGTCCATTCGTTTATTTCCCATTACTGCAGCTTTGGCTTCTCGGCCTGCGAGGCTTTTTCGTTGCAGTGGGTGGCTGTGGGTAGTGCTGGGAGAAGGCAGTGGAGAGTGGGCTGTGCCGTAGCTCATGGCCCCTTAAAAGCCTGGAGAACTTGTAGTGGAGCTGCAGCTCCTTCAGGGCCCTAGCTTCTCCAGCTGTGACTGCCTGCAGCCTTTCAGGATGCTGCTTCACCTGTGCTTAATCTCCGCCCTCTGTGTTGTTGCAGGAGGAGTCTCGTTTTCACTCGGTTTACAAATCCAGACTGTTGGAATTCCCCTTGGATGACCTTCCAACTGGTATGATATTTGTGTTGGGAATTTCTTTGAAATGACAACCCAGTAATTCTGTTCCTACTTCAGAACCAGTATTTATGTTAAATAATAATTGACAGTTGCTCATGACATTTTGGAGCGACTGTCAAGTTACACCAAAGGAGATAATGAAATGCAAACTGACTTCTTGTTTACAGTTGAGGAATTCAGAAAAATAGGGCTTAAGCACATAGAAGGAACTCTTAAGAAATTAAGACTCAATGTTAGGGATGGGAAATAATTTTAGAGTAAAAATGGTAAGCGATGTGAAAATCCACCCTTGTGAAATGATGGTTTGTGAACATAGGCATGAATCATCTCCCTTGTGGTCTTTCCTTCATCTTTTTTTTGCTCTAGCATTTTAAGCAAAAGCTGTAATTTAACCTTTTATATAATTGTTTGCTACTTGTGAATTTGGCACATATTTTCCTTTCATTGATGTTTATAGCTTAATTGCTGTAAATGTTGATTGGAGAGGTACATCCACATGTCACGTGACAAGCTGAGCTGACCTCAGTGCCAGGACCCCATGTTTGTGGAACACTGATTATGCAGTGGACATTTGTCTTTAGCTCCTTTTAGTTAACTTCGCTTTTTCAGTAGCTTTGTATGTAATAAAACTCCTTTTTTTTGAAGATGAGGAAGCAGAGGTTCAGCTAGTTTGTCTTTTCCAGGGTCCCACAGCTACTAAAGGACAAGAATGATGATACTTTGAGAGCCTCTCGGGAAGACATGAAAACATTGCCATCCTAAAGCAAACCCCAAAGCACTGTTAGAAAAGCAGTTAATAGCTTATATCGTCTTGTTAGAGAGTGAAGCGGATGTTCAATTCTAACTCCCCTTCCTCCCTAGATTGAGTTGTAACCCATTGGCCTCCGTAGTTCCCCTACGGAGAAACTAACTCTATTTTGGTGAAGGGATGGAAGATCCCATTTGATGGAATCCACTATTGTGGAGGCCTGTGAGATTGCTCAGTGGGTAACGGCACTTACCACACAAGCCTAGTGACCCACTCCTGTCCCCAGAACCCACATGAAAACTGGAGAGAACAGACTCCACAGTTTTCCTCTGCCCTCCATGTGAGGTATGGCACATGCACGCCCCCAGCACTGCACACATACAAAATAATAAAATTTGAAGAAGAGCCCACTACTTAGGAAAGTCTGCCAGTAAACACACAGATGCTCTTCCTCTGCAGCGACGCATACCTTTCATCAACTTTATGAAACTTTTTATAATGCTAGTTATGGAAACAAAATTAATCATGAATGGCTGTGTGAGAATAAGACTACAGTGTAATAGGTCTTACTGGAAGCAATCAGCATTGATTAATATTTAAAGTAATAAAGATTCTCCACCAAAGACTTCAGTATAAGAATGGTACAATGTAACCTTACAATTGTTTTTTAGCTTTGTTGAGGGTTCTTTTTCAGCAATAATTATGGAAGTGACTTGGCATCCTTTCTTTTTTTCTGATAGGATTCAACTTTGTAGCCCACCCTGGCCTCAGGCTTGCAGGGACCCTCCTGTCTAGCCTCCTGAGTGATGGGGTTGCCGTTGTGACTCTGTGCTCGGCTTGTTTCTAGTTTTTTAATCAAAGGTTGCCACTGTCAAGTTTAAAAGTGGCATTGTCTTTTAAGATTACTTATAATTTACTGTGACAAACTAGAAGAAAACGAGATAGTTTGAAGTAAGTTTCTTTATTTTAGGTTGAATAAAATTGAACAGGGTTATAGGTCACCACTACCACCTTCATCTCGCTTGGTGTTGTCTATTTCCTAGAGATAGGAACGATATAATCAGCATTTGCCAACTTGTTTGGTTATAGAACCTTGTATGATACGTTTCTCGGGACAAATCTTCCTTAGAATACATTTTGGAGGGAAAAAAATCTTGTTTTTGGTCTATCAGTTGATACTTTAGAAACCAATACACACAAAACACAAGCCCAGTGTGTGACTCATTGGGCTCCCATGTGACCCCTAAATACAATGTTTTTATTTCGGAGACACTTTCTTAGCAGTTCCACTCCTTGCCTTCTGCTTCTACAATAGTTTCTGCCTGCTTTTTCTATTGACTAGTCTTTTTTTGTAGGACTTTAAACCTATGGAACCATGGAGTTTATGTAGTTTCTTCTGCTTAGCATGTGCCTATGATGTTTATGTTGTGAAAAGTAGCAATCATTTATTGATTTCATTATTGAGTGTATTCTGTGGTATGAATACACTACACTTCTTAGGAATTATGCTGACGGACATTCCGGGTTTTCCAGTTTGAGGCTGTTATCAATAAGCAGCCATGAATATTCTTGTATATCTTTTCTTTTTCTTTCCATCCCCTTTTCCTCCCTCTGTTCATTTCTTTTTGTAGAGGTGTGCTTTTATTTCTCCTAGTAAACACCTAAGGATGGCCTGGGAAGGTGCATGCTTAGCTTGGGATCAGTGTCAAGAAACGTCAGCCTGTCACCAAGAGAACTGGCAGGCTGGAAGCCACCCATTGCTGGCTCATCCCAGGGCTTTCATTTCTCCGTTGTGAGACTTTACAGTGCCGGCATGTCCCCAGGTGGTGCCAATATTATCGATCCAAAGATTCTACTTTGGAAATCATTGTTTAATGAGAAGTTGTTGAATGGCTTCTTCGGAATCCTTATGTCATTCTACTCCCACATAAACACCACATGGCAGTAGTGATTACCCCAAAGCTTGAGCACGAGAGACTGAGGAAATCTGTGGTGTTCATGGATGGTAGCCACTCCAGTGTGCACAGGGCTATGCCACTGTGCTTTCGTCTGATAGTCTTTTGACTGATGCTGTGTAGTGCATGCTTACTAGTCCTCACTCGTATTTTTCTCTTTTTCTTGTTGCATTGTAGAAGGATTTACATATTCTGCATTTGATCTTAGCTAAAAGAAAAAAAGATTACATATCCCAGATAGAAGGCCTTTGTCAGACATATTAACACTGAATTGTTTGGATTGCCATTAAGTATTAAAATGGTTTCTTTTAATTGATCAATTAAAAAGGGTTTCTTCCTTGGACTCTGCTCATTCAGCCACCCATGTCTACTGTTTTGCTCACTGTGGATTTACAGTGTGTTTTGAAATCAGGTGGCATATATCCTTCAGTTTTGCCCCTTTTCAAATTAATTTAGCTCTTCTAGGTCCTTTGCATTTTCATATTGGTTTAGAATCAACTTGTCAGTTTCTGAAATTCCTCTTAGATTCTTATTAGATCATATTGAATGTGTAGATTAACTGTGGGAAAACAGACAGCTCAGTAGTGAGTCTTCCAATCCAGGGGATAGCATGGCATGTTTCCTCATATATTTAGGGTTTGTTATTGTTTGTTTTGCATGAGGCCCTGGCTTAATCCCTAGTACAACAAAACAAAATGAGTTCTCAGCCCCTTCCAGATATACTGAATCACAGAAGATGAAAATAAACATTTAAGACATTTACAGTTTCTGTTTGTGTTTGCCATTTTTAGTACAGAGGCTGCTGTGGATAAACATTATTACTTTAGTTTCTGAGAGCCTAGGGCCTGAATGTGGCTTAGCTGAGTGCTCATGGGTGATTGGCAGAAGTGCTGTGTCTTTGGTGAACTGATCCTTTCATCACTATGTACTATGACTCCTTCTTACTGAGATATTTATTGTCCTAATGTTACCTATCTGGTATTAATGTTTCTAAGGTGTTCTTTATTAATCCTTTGAGAATTTCATACATGCATATAATATATTTTGATCACATCCCCCTAACTCCTCCCAGATCCATCCCCCTACCTTTCCAATCCCTTCCAACTATTTTTTTTAATAATAACCCAACAAGTTCAATTTGTACTGCTCATATACTCATGCGTGTGAGAGCAATCACTTTACAGCTAATATCCACTTATGAGTTAGTACATACTGTATTTGTCTTTCTGGATCTGGGTTACCTCACTCAGGATGATTTTTGCTAGTTCCATCCATTTACATCACTTTGTAGAAAGTTTTCCCTTACAACTCACCTAGAATCCAGAGATGAATTTATCTATATCCATGAATAGTCTATGTGTGATTCTGACCTGCAAGTTAAGAGGGACTCAAGTTGTCCCATTGCCTTGTAATAGCAAACAAGACCTTAGATTAATTTTGTCTTTGGAAGAGAATGTGTATGAACTGGTAACAGTTGAGTCCAATTTGGTGTCCTGTATTAGTTTCCTAATAGGCCATGTTAAAAGTGTGTTGGATTTGCTCCCATTTCTCAGTCATTCAGGTTGGCTACTTAGCAGGTTTTTAACAAAGAGTGTGTTGGTATTCATAGGATGACTATGAAAACATGACATGAAGTAGGATAGATGTGCTTGAGCTTTTGTGTATTGTATTTACCCATTAGATACTTATTTATGGTTAATGCAACATAATTACTTAATGGTTTATGTACTCACTAAGTAGAAAGAAAAGATAGTGAAATTTTGCCTTCTATTAAAGAAGTCTGGAAAATGCACTGTTTGTTTTTATTTCTTTGTAGAATTTCAACGAGTGAATATTACTCCGCCAAAAGTTATTTTGAAGCCAAGACTAAAGCGGAGTAAACGACAGGTATGTGTTTGCAGATGTAAGCCACGGTATTTAGAACATTTGGCTACTGGTGATCCTCTGAGCCTCCATTCGGTGTCGGGGGGGGGGGGGGCAGGTAAGGACCAGTGTGGTCATTTGTGGGGGTGGGGAAACAGAGCAGGATGCGTTATTTTACAGGGAGTGGCCAGAAGATGGAGGAAGATGGAGTCCTCATTACCGTGGGTCATGAGGTCTCTGCTTGAAGCAAGGTTTCTTCCCTTGCTCAGATATGAACCACATCATGGGGTCTTCTTTGCTATTCCTGACAGGGTTTGAAGCCACAAAATGCCTTTTTCTCACTTGAGCTGCCTTGGATTTAGTATATAAATGAGGACGTAGCTTTAGGACTATTCAACCGGACATTGTGGTGATAGCAACTGTCCTTAAGGTACCTAAGGCACCTTAAACCACAGGGGCAGGTACTGACTGTTCTGTCACGTGGCTGTCACATCTGAAGATGACTTCCCTTGTGTCACATAGTTGACAAATGGCCTGGAATAAAGATCTGCTGTCAGAGTCAACCCATCACTGTCATGGTGATGATGGTTTGTGGGAGCATGTGTGTGCACGTGGTATAAGAAGCACCCGAGGAATGAAATAGATGGGGATGAAAGTGAATCTGTTGAAGGTTGTGTGAAGTACTTATTTTATAGAGAGGACAGGGAAATACTCATTATGCATGTGCTTGCTCCTCATACACATGTCAGCGTCTAGTCACCTCCCAGGACCAAACCTCGCAATGCTCACATGCCAAGCAAGTGTTCTGCCACTGAGCTGTGCCATTTTAGAAACAGAATCTGCTCAAGTTGTGCAATGTGGACTTGAGCTTGCTCTATAGGCGGGTGTAGAACTTGTGCTCTTTCTGCTTCAGCCTCCCTGGTAACTGTTACTAAGGCCCGTGCTGGGTGCTCTTCGTTTCCTTTTGTTCTTTGACAGGGTCTCATTCTGTAGCCCAGAGTGGCTTCCAATCCCTCATCTCCCTAGTGCTGGGATTACAGGCATAGACGTCCATGTCTGGTTAAAATAGAATGTAGTTTCAGACAGATTTTTCATGTGAATTACAGTTGCTAATATTTGTTGAAAACTTAGCATGTACATGTCCACTTTATAAGAATTTTTAACTGTTTAACTGAAGACTTGGACAGAATGTTAACACTTTTGCTCCTCATGATGTCCTTATGAAGAAGTTAATGTCATGATCCGTATTTACTAATAAGGATAGGACGCACAAGGCTCAAATAGGAGCTGTGATTCTCATATAGAAAATCTGGTCCCAGAAGTGTCTCTAGCCACCCCTCAGAAGCCAGTGTGTTCTCCAAATCACTACCATAAGCTTGAAATACATTCTTTAGATACAGACACATGAATGTCTTGGGTTAAATTAAGGTAAAAATAATTCCTATAAAGATTTAATTTACAAAATTGTTTATTGTTACGAATTCTGAGTTGAGAGAGTAGGAGAAATATCCTATTAACTTGTGTCTTGAAGTTCTTTTAGAAGTATCTCAACATCTTGTCATTGGCTAGGAAGGAGAACCTTTCACTTCTTTATGAACTCATGAAATTGAGTAAGTGTGATACTGTGTCCAAATGCAAACCCAAGCATTGAGAAAAATGCTGGGACTCATTGGAAAGTCTTCTAGATTAATTAGGAAGCTACAGTGCGCAAGGAAGATCTTGTTGTCCTAGTAGGACCTTGTTGTTGTGTTTTGTTTTTAAAGATTGTTGTCATTGGGTGCAATTTAGTTTTCCTACTTAGTTTTTAGATAAAAAATGCAGTCCTTTATTCTCTGTGAAACTAGTGTTGTAAGAGTCTTTTTTTTTTTTTTTAAAGACTAGAGAATGCATTTAGAAAGAGACAAAAATCTATGAGGCTGTATATTTTTAGTTTGTTTAAAGTGTAGCACTCAAACATACATGTATTGATTCTGGTTTGATTTGATGGTGTGCCCTCATCACAGAAATAGTCTTGCAAGGGAACAAGATTTACTGGGGGTGGGAGAATCCTCTATTGAAGAGTGGCATAAAAGAAAAGTCAGTTTCATAGATCTTGTTAATGACTGTGATGGATGGGCAGAAGGGATGGCTGCCCTGGTGACTTTGCCCACAGTATTGATTGATTGTGGTTTTGAAAGTGAGGAGAACTTGTTGAGCAGAGAGATGTGTCAGTTAAAGACACTCTAGGACTACTTGGGAACTTCAGCGCTATGCTGACCACACCCCTGTAGCTTGTGGGGAATCCTATGAACCACACATCTCCTAGATTTGGAGATGACTCAGAAAAGTCCCAGTCCCTCGCTGTCGGAAGTACTGTTGGCATTGAACTAACGCAGGAACAATGCTCTGCTTGTATTGCTTCCATGCCACGGGTAGATAAAAGTGTTTTGATAGAGACAAGCGTGAAGTACGTAAGCATATGAAGCATATATCGTATTTAATTGTATTTGTGTAAACATTTGGGGGGGAACCTAGTAATTTGCTACAACCCCATGGAAGAAGGGAGTAGAGGCAAGAGGACAATTTCATCCTTGATTTTTATTCTTCATTGATTTTTTTCAAACCATACACATGTTTTATCTACTCAAAAACTAAGAAAATTGAGGCGAGTTTAAAAGTTAATGCTGAAGTAGAAAGGCAAATTTTGTTTAATTGATTTCTCCCATGCTTTTAGTTTTTGCAGCCAACTTTAGATGTTTATTCTCTTTTCCTTTCTTTTTTTTTTTTTTTTTTCACTGTGTTACAGCTTCTTCGATTTCCCCGTAATGTAGAGGAGGAAACCAAATACATCGAACTGATGATTGTGAATGATCATATCATGGTAAGATTTGCCTCCCCTCTCTTTCTGTCCTTCTTGCTCCTAGTTGTGTAAAAAGTATGTTTAAAAGAAACAAAAACCTGATCAAGTCGTGACTTGGAAAATCCATTTGTGTGAACACACACACACACACACACACACACACACACACACCGCTTTTGGAAGCTCTCAGACACTTTTGTTAGGGTTTAATATAAAAGCACCCAAGGCAAACAATCTCTGAGTATTGGCGACTGCCCACTGTACCACCTGTATAGAGTTCTACCACTCTCAGCAAGCAGCCACACAATGAGGAGAGGAGCTTTAGAGAAGAGGGAAGCCCAACCAAGCATATTGTTTATGACGGTCCAAAAATACCTCTTTTTTATCTTTATATATTATCTGTACATGATAATGAGCTTGTTATGTGTTGATATTTTCATGTGTCTGTAATGCATTTTGACCATATTCACCTCTTCATGGCCCCCCATTATCTTCTCCTGTTATTCCTCTCCCAGTCCCTTCTTTTCTCATGCAGCCCATTTCTACTATTTTCATGTCTTTTTTTTTTAAACCAATGTATTTCACTAGGGGTGTTCCCAAGAGCATGGATGAGAGTTTGTTTCCAGGAGCATGGGCTCCTTATCTGCAGCTTCCCCTCAGTGCTTGTCATGTGAGGGTGCTACTTGAAAAAGATTGAAATTGGTTTATGTGGTAAACCCTTTTAGAATACCACTGAGGCCAAGCAAACCAAACACGTGACCCACATTGACTCTGAGCCATCTCCTTGTGATTTGAACCTTAGGGTTTCTCTTACTCCAGAGCCATGTAGAACTTGTAGAATCTCACACATGTAGCCACATCTGCATTGACTATCTCTGGTCCTGTCTCACTGCATGTCTTACAGTTCGTAACAGCTTTCAAATGAACAACCCCCAAAATAAACCTGTGCAGCGGGTGGAGTGGAGGGCTGAACCCAGAACCTCGTGTGCACCAAGCTTATATATTTATTATATGCTATTTTCTGGTCCCTTGATGAGGAACTTACTGAACTTTGTCTCACACATGAGATAAAGTCATCTTTGCCTTCAGTCTCCAGCTTCCAGACTTCAGGGTAGATAATGCTCTACCCTGAGTTTTTTTGACTGAAAGCCTTAGGAATTTTTCTGATATTTTGTTTCCTATCCTAAGATGCTTATTTCCTGGTGACTTTGAACACCCTTCCCTGTTGTCTGTTGCTTTCAGTTTAAAAAGCATCGGCTCTCTGTTGTACATACAAATACCTATGCAAAGTCTGTGGTGAACATGGCGGATATGGTAAGTACCAAGCCCACTCAGTGTTGCCCCTTATTGCTAGTAGGTGGATAATAAGGTGCCTATATTCACATTCCTCCAAGTTACACTTAGCCAGGATGACCTCAGAGACCTTGGGGACCTTGCCAGGGACTCTATTGACTAATCTATCTGGGAAGGTGGGCTGGCCAAAGATGTGCTTGCATTTTTTCTTATGTGTTTCATACCGTAAAAGACAGAGCTTGACCCACACACAGGCTTTAGCAGAGATACTCATGGTGCACATCTGGACATCAGTGCAGTGATGATGTGGGAAACACCCAGTACCATGGCCAAGCTCTGACTGGCCAAGCTCCCAAATAATTCTCTCTGCACTCTCCTCCACACCATGTAGGCTGTGTAGCGGTCACTTCCTTAGAGAACCTTTATTGTTCTTCCTTTTTGTCAGAGAAACTCAGGTTTTCATAAATTATTTATCTAGGATGCCAAATGTGGACTTGGGGAAAGCCATGCATTGAGCATGTTTGTCAAAAGAAAACCCTGTCTGTGTCTAAAATTTGCTTTGTTCCTTGGGCTTTCCTAGGTAAATAGTTTCTCTCTTCTTTAAGGGAAGTGCATTCAAATTAGGAAAGTCATGATCTCTTTTAATTAAGACAGACATTTCCAGGAACAGAACTTTGGAGTGCTTCATTAACTGACCTTACCACGTGTGTAGCCGATGTGTTCATTTCGTTAATGCCCTAGATCTATAAAGACCAACTTAAGACAAGGATAGTACTGGTTGCCATGGAAACCTGGGCTGCTGACAACAAGTTTGCCATATCTGAGAACCCACTGATCACCCTGCGTGAGTTTATGAAATACAGGAGGGATTTTATCAAAGAGAAGAGTGACGCAGTTCATCTTTTCTCGTATGTAACTTTTAAAATACTTTTACTCTTTCTGGTTCCATGTTGAATGCTTTCTCTTACTTCTGACTGAAATGCATCCTTCTGCAATAACACAATTATTATGTGATATGGCTGTGCATTTGGAATGAGTTTTGAAGTATAGGTTGTTTGGAATTTTCATGAGGTTTAAGTGACTTAAGTTATTATTGCTTGTCTATTTCATTATTTTCCCAATGCATAGTCAGAGCATTTACTGAGGAAATATACTGTCACATTCATATAGGGAATTCCCACAATTTATTATATTCTTTAAAATTGGCATGTTTTAAATGCCACTGCTCTCTCTATGGTTTGAGTTCTGAGGTAAGAGTTAAGGAAGTTTCTGGAGTTTCTTATCTACTCTTCTTGTGTTCTTTCCTTTAGTAATACACATATTTGATATAACAGCAAAGTATAGTCTGTAGAATTTAAGGACCTTATCTAAAATCAGAGCTATTGAGGACAGTTATGATTAGATGTGAAAGATGTATTTTGGGTGTTATTTTTAATTTTTATCTAATTTCAGATTTAGAGAAAAGATGCCAGAATGCCATACGGAAATTGCCTGTACACTTTACACAAATTCAAGACTTGCATTTTTTCTCATTTCCTGTTCAAATGAGAATTGGAGACAGTTTGCATTTCCTACTAAATACTTGAGTCATTCCGTGCAGTCTCTTAGGAATAAAAACATTCTTTTAAATAACACAGTAAATCATTAAAAACAGAATACTTAACACCATGGGACATCCTTACATAGTTCATAGTCCGTGTTCAGTTCAGTGTTCAGTCTTCAACAGGTGTCTTAATGCCCTTCTACAGCTACATTTCTCTTTCAGCATCCAGTACAGTGATGCACAGTGTGCTTTGTGTTTGTCTCTTTAGTCTTCTTTAAGCTGAACGATTTCTTCACCCTTTGCCCATGTTGAACGTGATACTTTTGAAGAGCATCGACTATCTTATTGATGGCTCTTCATTGTAGGAATGTCTGATACGTTATCATTAATTATATTTTGGTCATTTATCTTGAGCTAAATCTCTAAAACAGTGGTTTTTTTTGTTTTCTCAGAGAGTATCATATCTGCAATTGATTTTTCATAGATGTATTTCCATATAAGATATATATTGATCATGTGGGGAAGCAGCCCTCAGAAACCTTTTTCTTTGATCACGTGTGTAAATTACTTTCATATCCCTTCCTTACCTTGGGAATATATTGTATGCATTGAGAAAATAAATGTGATAAATTAACTCTGAGAAGGTCTTGGCTGTGTGAACTGTGAGCAGTAAGCATTTTTCATTTCCTTTTCTAAAAGGGGAAGTCAATTTGAGAGTAGCCGGAGCGGCGCAGCTTATATTGGTGGGATTTGCTCGCTGCTGAGAGGAGGCGGCGTGAACGAAGTAGGTGTGAACATCTGTGCAATACAAAGTGGTATGATGGCTGAAAATGTTTTCCTAATACTTCAGAAGTAACTTCTCAGTAGCCCACAGGCTTCAGCTGCTTCACTAGTCATCAATATAGTTCCTGTGTGTGCCTGGACAACAGAATAGGAAAGAATAAAATATACTGCCTGATGATTGTGCTCATGTTCTGCATAGACTAATTTCCAGATTAAGCAGTTCATATAGAGAGAATCTGTACACTAACCTTCATTGAAAATAAGAATAGAGCCCAAGTGTTTACATTGTTGAATGAGGATTTTTCAAGATTTGAGTAGTCCCTGAAGCACTGGATTGCCACCTAGCAAACCTGTTGGCTGTGTTCTTCTTTGATCAGTATTTGACAAATTTGGGGAGAATAAAAGAGTATAGGAGGGGTTTCCTAGAGAAGGTTTACTTGTAACACACTAAACTTAATGGAAACAAAGTAAAGGAAAATGCTTCAATCTTTGGAAGGCCACAGATTCCATTGGCTATAGACCATCATTACGTTTGCTAAAGCTGCTTTCTATTCCACTTGAGGAGAAAAGTAGTTCCAGATAATTTGACACAGTTTTATTATGTGTCATTCAAAGACTAGCTTAGTAATGTACAGTTATTAAGTTTTTCAGGGATGTTATCAGTTGAAATTTGGATTCATAATTGTGTTTACTTAAATTTCCAAACTATGAAATGAATGATTCTCGGGCTTGCGGTATGTCTTCTAAGACTTAATCATGTATGAATTTGTTTCCTACTACTTCATTCCAATTGCATGTTCAATACTAGCTACAGGATGCTTAGACTCGACTAAGGGAAATATTTAGGGCATGGTAATGCATGCCTATAATCCCAGCAACAAGGAGACTGAGGCAGGTGGATCACCATGAGTTAGAGGTAAGCCTAGGCAACATAGAGAGGCCCTGTCTCCAACACATCACACACAAAAAAGGAAAGAAAATGCTTAGAAATGACTTGTTTTCAGTTGTTCCCTACCACTTTCTCTGACCTATCTTCAGTGGAAAACAGTGTTCATTTACGTTTATTTTGGTTTTGTTTTTCAGTTTGGAAAAACCGATTTGATGGCAGTTACACTTGCTCAGTCGTTAGCCCACAATATTGGTATAATCTCAGACAAGAGAAAATTAGCAAGTGGTAAGTTTTGGTCCTGTGTGACTTAGTTGAGTTTATTAATAATTATTATAGACAGCCTGTTAAATATTTTGTAGAATAAGATTCTTTTTAATTCAGTTGCTTGATCAGGATTGTGGGGAGTAGAGCAAGATATGCAAACTAGTGATAAAATGTTGCTTTCAAAAGTAATAAAGAGAATATATACATCATATGTGAAAAATTCCCCATGTTTAATGAACAGTGAAATGATGTGATGATAAAGTCAGAGCTGAATTTAACCCAAAAAGGGACAAAGATAGCTCATTTTGGAACTGTGAAAGTTTCTTGTGGAGAATTCTAGGTTGTTTGGAGCTCAGACTGTATTGTATTATGGTTTACTTAAGATATCTCTGCATATGGCCCGAGACACAGAACTTCCTTGTTGAGACCAGACCTGATGAAGGCCTAGGAAAATGTAGATCGACTAAAGTTTGCTAGCCTTAGCATCCATGAAAAAAATTTTTTTCCAAAGTAGGTAAAGGTACTTCTCTGTGAATGTTCTAATATTGTGTATTTGTGGTAACAATTTCATTTTAATTGTATTTATTTCATTATATTAGCAACAAATACCTGTAATAAGAATACCATTTATGGAGAGCTATTTTTTCCTGGATGATCAAAAATGCCTTATTACATGTATCCGCCTTCTTATCTAAGTTTCAAAATGATCCTACAGGATGCTTATTCTCAGTCCTACTTTACAGATGAAGTGACTAGGTCATAAAAGGATATTGTCTGCAGGATTAAACATGTATTAAGTGACAAATTAGGATTTTTCAAGCCAGGGAGTCTCTGATTCTGGGGACTTCTGCTTAATCAATCAGAATTCTCTACCACCTTCTACCAGAGGCCTCAGCACTGAGGATTTTAGAAGTGGAAAGACTCTGCAATGTTTCCCCTCAAAGCTGCTGAAGCCGGGGATCCTAGTGAAGTGCCATTAAGTTTTTGCTGGTGGTTTTTTTTTTTTTTTTTTTTTTTTTTTTTGTGTGTGTGTGTTTGATTGTCTTTCATGTAGCCATTTAAAGTGAGTGGTTTAAAAATATGACCATTTGTGAAGCATTGGGGCAATGTATATGACCCCATGGGGTCAAACTCATTTTGTTTTTTTATACATTGCAGCCAAAGCTTTTAGTGTAAGCAGAATTTGAAATAAGCCTTTAAAAACCATTTTGAACGCAGAGCTAAGATACAATAAAAGCTATTTCAGTGCAGCTGCATCCAGTTTGTAACAGGCTGTGCATTCGTTTTCTCTCAGGAGAGTGTAAATGTGAGGACACCTGGTCTGGCTGTGTAATGGGAGACACCGGGTGAGTCACTTCTACGTCACCTTCCTGGGAGTGGGACACACTATCACTTAGTGCATGGACTGCACTGCAGGCACTTATGAGAAACATCAACAATAAATATTCTTGATGGCCCTGCATGCAAAATATTTTTACAAAATAACCTCTTACTTAAGACAAAATAAAACAAAACTACTTGAAGTTAATGAGCAGACCCGAGGAACGTTTTCAGTCTTAGGTCTACGCTAGAATTGTAATGAGGTGACAGTTTTCTTCTTTTGTTAGGTTTGTTTACTAAATCCCTTTTATTTATCTCCTTCAGTTCAACTGCAAAATTGGCCCTCAAAATGAAACAACAAAAAAATTGCAGCCTATATTTGTAGCTGTCTTGACTCCACATTGATGATGGTGTGGTGGCTTCATAGTTCAGTGTCTTGAACACGGAGTTGGGAAGAACACAAGATTTTCATTTTTATACTATCCGATCTTCACACAGTCAGACTTCAATTCTTGTCTTTTTTTTATTAATAAATTGCTAGAACCATTCCTTTCAATCCAGACTTATCACTCTGCTTTCCTTTAGAGTTCGTTTTTCTTGCTATTATTATTCAGTGCCGTTCCACACACTCAGGCTTCTTTCCGGCTTTCTGTTTCCTGCTGCTTCCAGCAGCCTCAAAAGTCTATAGAGAAGAAAATGGTACACACTCGTGTCTCAGCTTTCAAAAGGGAGACACTGACTGTGTTCCCCTTATCACCCCCCATCCTCATCAAGGCAGCCACCTTTGATTTTGGTTGTTATTCACAGGTCCTTTGTAATACTTTCAGAATTTACATATGTATATATGTAAGGTAGCATTGCTTCACATGCTTATGATTCATGAGATGTCTCATAACATATGTTTTCATGTCTTTTGCTTTCTTGGATAACATTATGCTTGCAAGATTAATCCATGCCATCAATTTGTAACATTTGTTTACTAAATACCAATGTGTTACCCAGAACTTTTGTGAATCACAACTGTCTGAAGAATAAAAGTCTGCCAGGTGTGGTAGCACACACCTGTAACCCCAAAACTTGGAAGGTGGAGGCAGGAGGATCAGGAGTTAAAGGTCATCTTCTGCTGTATTGTGAGTTGGATGCCAGCCAACTGTACATGAGGCTGTCTCAAAAAACAAACAAGTGAAAAAGAATAAGGTTCAAATTTCTTACTTTGTTGTTTAGATGGTTTATATATCCATATATTTATTCTCATTTACCATATTATTTCCCAGTATTCTGTTGTTTTCTTATCATAATTGGTGTGGGTTCTAGCATTTTTGATTTGCTAAGCATAATCCTACATGGATTTTTAGCTTCTCCAAATTTGCTTATTATGATTATATTTGAACTTCCATCTCCTTTTGGTTCCCTGAATAACTTGTTTTTCTTTGGAATGCCTTCCCCTGTTTTCTCTATCCAGTCACATTTCTAGCCATCTTTGAGGTTTATCATGATTTTAACCCATGCGTGATAATTTTTGTGTGTGGTGTACGTATGTGTAGGTGTATGCTGGTGTTCATGCCCAAGTGTACATGAGAACATGGAGACCAGAGGTCCCCAGTGGATGTCTCCCTCTATTGCACTTTGCCATCTTTTTTGAGACAGGCTCTCTTGTTGAACCTGGAGCTCATCAGCTAGGCTGGCTGGTTATTCTCCTCCAGGGATCTACCGTATGGCCCCTGGTGCTGGAGTTGCAGATGGATGCTGCTGGGCTCAGCTTTTGCATGAGTGCTAGCAATCCACACTTAGGTCTTCCTGCCTCTACAGCAGGCGCTTTTACCACCTCGGCCCTCACCCCCAGTGCTCTCTGCATTATAATTTAAGTCTGTATATATGCATTATTCCTCTCAACGTTTAGTCATGCATGCTTGAAGAATTATATTTCTACTAATTTTTATGTCATACCTCCTTAAATAGACTTGATATTCAGTAAATATTGATTGATTCTGTTTGAATTTTGAACTCTAAGGATAAAAGGACAGTAATCGATGGGAGGAAGTATACATACAAACATGTTTATAAAGTATTTAAAATTTTTTCATTGTATATTAGGTTCATTAAGAATGAATTTTGTGAGCCGGGCATTGGGGGCACACGCCTTTAATCCCAGCACTTGGGAGGCAGAGGCAGGAGGATCTCTGTGAGTTCGAGGCCAGCCTGGGCTACCAAGTGAGTTCCAGGAAAGGCGCAAAGCTACACAGAGAAACCCTGTCTCGAGAAAAAAAAAAAAAAAAAAAAGAATGAATTTTGTAATTGTAATTTTCCAGTTATTATTATATTTCATGTTATGGATCTTTTTCATTAGGAGTTTTATTTAAGATAGGCCAGGTGTGGTAGCACATACCTTCAATCTCAGCACTTGGGAGGCAGAGGAAGGTAGATTTTTGTGAGTTGGAAGCCATCCTGGTCTACATGGTGAGTTTCAGGCCACCCAGAACTAAGCAGTGTGACCCTGTCTCAAAATTTGTATTTAATATATCTGATTATTTTTGGTTAGTGACATTAAATTTGTATAGACAATTCCTATATTGTGAAGGATAATTATAGAGAAATCAAATAATCACTTTAAGATATATATATATATATATATATATATATATATATATATATATGCCCTTGAAATTCTCCATCCATTAAATTTATAGGCTCAAGAGAACACCCCTTTGTGTAAGCATTATCTGCTATGGCTCTCTTTAGTCTGAGCCCTCCTCAGCATCACCTGTGTACTCCATAGGTACATGTCCTCATTGCTTCCTGAAGTTCATTGGCACTGCTAATATTGGAGACAAGGTTGAAATTGATACCACCAGGAAACTTAAGGATATGTTGAATGCAATTCATACATTACCCTGCAAAATGGAGGGCAAACTTCTGTGACCTACACACTTCAACTGTTGATATATAAAACAGATCTGTTGAAATGTGGAAGATTTGTTTCCCATCACCACTGAGGGCTGAGAAATGGTTCGGGTTTCCTGTTTTACAGTGTGCAGGATTCCAGGCTAGGCTGTGACCCTAGTGAGTACATTTGCAGGACTAATGTCACAATGGATTGTTTTCCACCCTGAGACACAGGGTCTCATGTATCCCAGGCTGGCTTTGAATTCATCATCCTCTGCCTCTACTCCTCGAGGTCTGGGGTTTGAAGCATGCGCTGCTATGGCCAACTTCTAACAGGACTTTGTCATCTAAGGCTGAGTTGGGAGCTGATTCAGCTTGAGCAGTAGAAGAAATAGGGAACCTGGAAAGAGACCTACTTATAATGGGCTATCTGGCAGAGACCTGTAGGAAGGACTAGAAGGCAAAGTGGCAAGAACACCTGTTGGGAAGTAACAGATGAAGAAACTCTTCACCTTAAATATAGTTTGTCTTTGTAGGAAAAGGGAGTGAAGGGATTAAAATAGTTTAGACGACTTATACACATTACAACTTTATTTGGGGAGTATTCTAATAAAAAAATTAAATTAGTTTCAGCATATAATAATGAATTATATTAATTAATTTGTGAAATATTAACTACTATGCTACAAAGAATCAATGCTATGGTTAGAAACAAGTCCTTGAAGGCTGGGGAGAGAAGCCTAATAACATGTGTTCACCGTCCAGGCACAGTGGGGCACCTCTCATCCTGTCACTGGCAAGATGGAGATAAGATTGTCAGTTCAAGCCAGTGTGGATCCTTCTCAAAAAAACAAAATAAGTAAACGCTATTCATTATTATCTTGTTTTTCCCTTTTAGATAAAATTTCAAGATAAGACAGTTTTTGAAAATTTATAAATAAAATTGACATTTTCTTTCTCCAGTGGTAGTCATAGTTGATTTTAAAAAGTTACTACATTTTAATTATTATTTTTAATTTCCATTTTTATTGTTTTATAAATTTTGGCTCTTACTAGATACATAAATATTCATTTTTCAGTTAACACTGAGTAGCCATCATTTCTATT
>CABHPP010148574.1:0-46382 GCA_902168425.1 Peromyscus attwateri
TGACTGGGAGTGGAGCCTCCTCACTGAAAGGCCAGAGTCTGGCTTATTGCCATCTTTGCGGGGTTGAGTGGCAAGAAACCAGAGTGCAGGCCCAGTCCAACTCCATTGAAACCCTGGCCTTTTCTCCATCTTCATGAGATCCTTGGATAGTTAATTGCTCAGTGTGTGGCTCCATGCATGAGATCGGTGGTGGTAGTGTGTGTGTATGTGTGTGTGTGTGTGTGTGGGGTAACAGTACCTTTGGGTTTTTATTAGGATATAATGGACTTGTCCTGTGGGTACACTACTTGTCCGTGGGAGAGGACAAGGAGAAGATTGTGTTGCCTGTGATGTTTTCAGAAATAACTCTTTTTGGGGCAGAAAGAGGGGATGGGTCAGTGCTCAACATCTCAGGGCTGGAGAGAAGACAAGTCACAGGATAGCAAAGAACTCTGAGACCTGATCAGACACTGATCCTCCAGGACAGTGTTTAGGGTCCAGTGTGACATTCCATGGTCTCAGTCCCCTCTGGCCAGTCTGCATCAGTTGCCTGTCTACTTTGTTTACCCCACCTTCAGTTTGGATCGGATCCAGAGATGCTGTTTGCTGCCTCGCCTGGCTTTGTGCTAAGAAGACTGGCCACTCTTCGTGGTCTGTGTGGAGAACACAGGAAGTCAGACTGTAAGAAAAGGGCTCGAGGCAGAGGCGCAGCTTTATGCATGTGGGACAGACGGTCCATATCTTTAAATACATTTAACCAATATAGCAGCAGGAGAGCTTAGAATCGTGTAACTGCATGGGATTCTAAATGTGGGTGTGTTTATATGTAGTTACAAATCAGTATGCAAATTCCATTCTCTGTGGCTTAACATTTTTATATACATCCTTTCATGTACTACTACTCTTTTATTTTTATCATGCTTCATCTCTGTGTAATTGATATTGCTGAGATTTCCTTCTGAGCCTTTTGTTCTGATTCTCATCATTTCCCTGTGGTAAAGAGTACAGCAATGAACATCCTTGTACAAATGATCCACTTCCCTCACCTTAAACCCATGGGGTGTCCTGGATAGCTTTGTCAACTAGACACAACTTAGTATGATCTGAGAAGCAAATCTCATTTGAGGAATTGCCTAGATCAGATTGGCCCGCGGCATGTCTATGGAGGGTTGTTTTCATTGTTAATTGATGTAGCGGAACCCAGCATACTGTGGGCAGCACCATTCCCTAGGCAGGTGGTCCTAAGCTATATAAGAAAGCTAGCAGAGTGTGAGCGCCTACCTGCCAGCCAGCAACCAGCATCCCCCATGGTTCCACTTCTTTGGCAGTGAAGTTAGTTCCTTGGTGGGAGGCAATGCTGTGTGGAATAGCAAGCACTTCCTTCCGCAATGATGGGACAGTGATCTGAAAGTGTAAGCCAAATAACCCCCTGTGCCCCCGAAGTCACTCTCGGTCAGTGTTCTTATCATAGAAATAGAAATGAAACTAGAACATGGGATGTGGTGTTTCCCAAACCTTGTTAACAGGTGTGAGTTATTTGGTATTTAAAAAGCTTGCTCACCAGAAAGGCAGTTCTGAGTAACTCACCACCCCATCAACATGAGTTTCTTTCTTTCTTTTTTTCCTACAGGACTCTTAGCTCCTTTTGAGGAGTTTGTAGTTGGTTTCTTAACGTTGTTTCCATTAGTATTTTTAACCATGAGGGTGTCTCCCTCTATTTTTAATTTCCCAAGTCTTTTCACACACAGGTGGTATCCTGTTTGTTTGATGGGCATCTAGATTGCTGTTTTATTCAATTCACATTAGAACGAAGGCTGATTGCTGTAGTGTACAGATGGGGCATCATGCTGTCTGATGGTTTGGGTGTCTGTTTACATGACGCAGAGCTTTGGTGTAGACTGGGTTTGTAGACTGGCAGATTGGAGGCTGGCAGGTGGAAGCTTGTTCAAGAGGATGTTTTTGTTGTTTTTAAGGTGGTAATGGAGGGGGAGAGCAATGTCCATGCTGACAAAGTCTTGTGTTTATACTTTCCAGTTTTTGTTTTTAAGTACTTGGCTTTTCTTTTTGTTACCATTTTTTTTTGTTGTTGTTCATGAAATACATGGATCACATAAGACCCCTTAAATAAAATTCTTTGTTTTCATCTTCCTGCACACCCCACTCTGCTGAAAGCCTGCATTCCTTTCAGGGGTGTATAGCTAGCAAGAGATGAACTTATGTTTTTTTTTTTTTTAAACAGCATTGTAGGAGCCATGTCAGAAAATGTGCAACCGAGCTACTCTTTGACACACAGACACAGTCTAGAGGTGCAGACCACACAGTGGAGTTTAGGTTGTGTGCAGACTATGTGTGTTGGGTTTAGAAGGGAAATTGAGCTGGTCAGTGGTGGCGCATGCCTTTAATTCCAGCCCTTAGGAGGCAGAAGCAGGCGGGTCTCTGAGTTCAAGGCCAGCCTGGTCTACAGAGCAAGTTCCAGGATAGGCAGAGCTACACAGAGAAACCCTGTCTCGAAAAATTTAAAAAAAGGGGGGGGGCAGGGATTGAACTCTCATCCAGCTTCTGTCTTGTAAGAAAGGGGACTCTAGGGTGGCTCAGTCAGTTTTCCTTATCCTCAAAGTGGCAGAGACATCTGTCTTGGGAGACATCAGCAAAATCGTGAGAGTACATACATAAAAAAGGGGAACCATGTATAACCTAGAAGGCACCTCATCTAAATATTTACCAACCAAAGATTGAAAATAACTGAAAAAAATGCCATTTGTTCTGAATATTTACAGTCTCAATATCATTTTCTAAAGTAATAGGATAAAATAAGCATTTGTGTATTGTGTATTAAGTATAGTCACCTAGAGAGGATTTAAAGTCTACAGGGAGATGTGCATAGGTTAGATACAAGTGCCATGTCATTTATAGACAGGATGCCTGCAGGAAGATAGAGACCCTTCCCCTCTTGCCTTCTGTTAAATCTTGCTGAAGGAATGGGCCCATCTTTTACGTGCGGTCCTCTAACCACCTGAAACCGACACTCCATCTTGTCTTCCCAACTCTTACTTTTCTCCTGGGTTGCAGGGATCTAGACCTTTGTATCCTGTGTCAGAGGGTCCCACACCCCAGAACACAGACCCTCAAGCCTTGTGGTCCTTAGTGAGCAGAACCCAGCAATAGCCCCATGTGTACAAAGCCCAGGGGGAAATTTTTTTAGAGGTTTTCTAAGTTAGTGCAACTGTGAGTTAACTTCTGATGGTCACATCACTTTAACTAACAGTGAGTTACATTACGGTTAGTTTTAGCCCACATTTCTAATCCCTAGAGCTGCTAAACCCAGTCTTCCCCATGCCATGGGGAAGACTTGACTTATTTATCTGTTTATGACAGGTTATTTCTGTGTAGCACAGGCTAGCCTCAACTTGATAATCCTCTTGGCATCTGTTTCTTGAGTGGTGGGATTATAGCTGTGAGCTACTGTGCCCGGCTTTTATTTTTTTTAATTTTTTTTTTATCTGTAAGAAGGGTTTATCCTATTTTACAAGTTAAACTTGCCTTGTCCTGAAAGTCTGGAGATTTTGAGAGTCCTTTTGTGTATGTGTCTGTGAGTGCACAGGTGTGTGTGTGTGTGTGTGTGTGTGTGTGTGTGTGTGTGTGTGTAGGTGGGGTCTGGGATGGAAACTTGTCCACCTCAGGTGTCATTTTCTGGGTGCTGTCTACCTTCTTTTTTGAGATAGAATCTCTCATTGGTTGGAACTTACCAACTAGGCCAGGCTGACTGGTTTGTCTAGCTCTACCTTCTCAGCAGTGGGATCACAGGCCACATCACTGCACACCTGGATTGCGTTTTTTGTTGCTTTTTTTGTTTTTTGTTTTTTGTTTTTCGAGACAGGGTTTCTCTGTGTAGCTTTGCGCCTTTCCTGGAACTCACTTGGTAGCCCAGGCTGGCCTCGAACTCACAGAGATCCGCCTGCCTCTGCCTCCCGAGTGCTGGGATTAAAGGCGTGCGCCACCAACGCCTGGCGGGTTTTTTTTTTTTTACATAGGTTCTGGGAATCAAACTCCAATCGTCATGCATGCAGGGCAAGTACTGTATTGACTGATCCACCCCCCACCCTGGTCCCCAAGAGTCCTTTATGGCCTGTCATGAAATTCATCTCTCAACTTGATGCTTCTCATCTGGTAGCCATAAGCTCTCTCTGTGGAGTTCAAAGGCATAGATGGGCAGGGACAGTTAGCACAGGCGTCTACCCCCACCAGATTCTTGTGGGTACTTGGTTAGCAAGAGCTGTTCGAAAACTTGTGAATTTCCCCACTTATCATCTGGCCTGCTCACTAACCTCTCAAGAAGATGTGGTGAGACTCGGCCAAATGTCCAGACAAAGCTCTGGTTGATTACAGCTCCAGGCTTCCCTACCCGAGAACCAATTTTGTATTTCACGTGTTTGGAAGTGGAGCAGTCGTGGAAGAGTTAAGTCTGGGACTGGGGATAACAGAGAGTGTGGTTTCTGAAAGATCTTTCAGTGCAGAGAGCAGCGAGCACCTACCTCTGACGAAGGTTTCCAATCACCTGGCGCTTTGCTCCCTTGCAGGACTGGGTGGGGAGACCGTTGAGTAAACAAGTAGCTGGATGTCAAAGGTCAGAGGTGGGCTGGAAGCCAGTAACCCCGAACACTTGTCTTCCTCACCCCGACTCTCACACTATCCAGACAGGGGAAGGCTGGACTGCACTCTAGTGAGCCAGCATCACGGGTCACCCATCTCTCCCCAGCTCTGCTTTCAGAGAGAGCATACCAGTAGTTGAAATTGGCCCTGATGGAAATAGTTACACCAGAGAAACTGATTGGCACATGCTATGAAACAAGGCACCCCTGTGCACAGCCAGTACCTCAGCACGCAACCAGGCTTTACCCTAACTGCTCCTGCTGCCTCTGAGGTCAAACTGTGAGTGAAGGAGCCCCCCCCCCATCTGCCCACACAGTGGGGGCTCCCTCCTGGACCCCAGATTAGGCACAAACCACACCCAAACGCTTGTTTCCACAGAGAGAACCTTTATTAAGTAGGGAAGAAAAGTTAAAGTGGCAGCTCTCTGACTCAGGCAGAAAACAGCAGCAAATGACCTTGCAGGTGTGATTTTTTTTAAAGTAAAAGAAGGGGAGGTCTGTGTGAGAATAGGCTAGAATGCGGTGGTGAAGGAGATAGGGGATGAGGGAAAAGAGGAAGGGGACAAGGGAAAGGAGCAGGGGTATTTGTCTCAGAGGGACAAAGGACTGTCTCTGGACATAGGGGAGACAGACGTGGCACATAGGCAAATGGCGGTTTATAAAGGTAAAGGGAAAACCCTGTGTTAGGATGAGGTGTTTAATTTTAATTGGGCATGTCAATTAGGTAAACCAAAGGAGGCTTTTGATTGCTGGACTTTGGTAGTCAGCCTCAGGAGGAGGAAGTGGCCAAATAAGGGAATGGACTTGGTGGCTAGCTTTAGGAATGGAATCTAACAGTGTCTAGCAAGGCCGAGGGAACGGGGGAAGGGCAAGGCCTGCCAGAGCCACATGCTCGAGTGGACTAGTGTCCTTTCCCACGGGCTAGTGGGCTAGTGTCCCTTCAGAGAGTGACCCTATTACCAGGCACGTGTTATAAAAAATAAAGCCTTCCCCCACCATATGAAGTTCAACTTCTTTAATGACATGTAGCCATCTTCTGGTCTTGTTTCTCAGTGACCCATCTGCCACTCTGATCCCCAGCCCAGTATGTCATTTTGTTTCCTGATCTTCTGGGTCATACTTTCCAGAGTCCCAAAGCCCAGTGGGCAGGTCCTGCTCAGCGTTTGTCCAGCAGTATACTTAGGGATGCTTTGGGGCCCATATCATTCCGCGACTGGTGTGTGTGTGTGTGTGTGTGTGTGTGTGTGTGTGTGTGCGCACACACACATGCTAAATTCTCTCTTTTCTTGTCTGCTTGGCTTCACATCATCAAGCCATGGTATGGCTCCAGAGACACAGAAAACTGGAGATAAGGGGAGAGAGTGAGAGGAGAGGAGGAAAGGAGCAGGAAGAGAAGACTGGAGCAAAGAAGGGTGGAAGGAGGGAAGGAGAGAACGGAGGAGAAGTGGTAGCCAAATAGCACTCATGAACTGGCACATAAGGAATAAAAGGATTGTGGCTTTTAAAGTTCCTTATCCTTACTGTTATTATTATTTTGGTGTTTATGTTTGTATGTCTCTGTGTATGGGTGTGCAGCTGCACTTGCTCCTCTGTGAAGACGCATGTAGAAGCTAGGGGTCAACCTCCAGTGTCATTCTACAGGAACCTTGGTTTTCTCACTGAATCCAGAGTTGCTGACTAGGATAGACTGTGAGCTCCAGGGTCTTCCTAGCTCTGCCTTTCCAATGCTGGAATTTGAAGTGTGTGTCCGGTATTTTATGTGATGCTGGGGATTGAACAGACCCTCACGCTTGTGTGGCGAGCACCAACTGGGCTCTTTCCAGCCTCTGCTTAGCTTGAGGAAAGTCTCACTCCACAGCTCAGACTGACCGGAAGCTCATGCTCTTCCCGCCTCTGTCTGGGTGCTGGGATCATAAGTGTGCACCATCACGAGTGCTAGGGATTGTGGGAAGCAACCGAACCCAAAGGCCAAACAGGAGGGAGATGAATCTGGTCAGCAACAAGGACCAAGCCTGGAACTAATGGGGGGACCAGAGGTCCCCTTAACAGGAAGGTAGGGTGCTGCGTCTCCACTGTTCTCCTTGCCCTCCAGAGAGCCAGCCCCAGGCAGCTGACCTGTATGGGGGCAGGTGCTGGTAACAGAAGACTCCCAAGTGGGTAATGGGTACAGGGGCGGGGAGCTGAAAATATGGTGGAATCTCAAATGCTTTTTGAATTACCCTGAATTATAGTTGGCAGTAATCACAACCTTTCTGGTTCATTCCTTTGCCTGGAAAGAAGGGAAGAGATTAACCAAATGACAGGCTGGGGGTCCTGGAGCTGTAGAATGCTGGCCCCACAGGAACCTGGGGGCTGAAAGGACCAAGTCGGTGTGTGCAGCATGGAGCCCATGGGGACCAGCCGTGCCCAGGAGCTCAGGAGGCTCCCCAAGACGGCGGGGGTTATTGCAATTAGTTAAGTGCCTGTGCCCAGCAGGCCCTGAGATAGGAAAGGCCTGCCTTCCCCATTTTGTTGATGTGGAAACGGCCAGGGGAAGTGACTCAGAGGCAGAGTGGAAACAAAGTATGTCTCTCGTGACATTCTGACTTCTGCTGGTCTGAGTGGCTGGCTCTTGGACTGTCTCCCGTGGGGCTTCCTTCCATGGAACATGCTTCTTCTGTGTTCTCAGGTCAGGCAGGGGAACTTGTGTGGGCAGAGCGGGAACTGGGGGTTGGGGACTCTTTCCAGGTAGACAGATGGGCAGAGGAAGACAATCTTGGTTATAAAGGCAGCCTGTGCACGGCAGAGACCAAGAGAGCTGTGGAGGCCACCTCATTTACCACTGAGGTGGGTTTTGAAAACCAGGTCTTGCTGTTAAATCAGGTTCCCAGTCCTTTCTTTAGCTAATTTCCAGGCAAAGAAAGGAAGAAAGAAAGAAAGAGAGAGAGAGAGAAAGAAAGAAAGAAAGAAAGAAAGAAAGAAAGAAAGAAAGAAAGAAAGGAAGGAAGGAAGGAAGGAAGAAAGAAAGACACGTGCCAAGGACTGTATTGCAATACTCCTGATTCTTCAGAAAGATTCTGTAGACAACATTAGCTTCATGTCCCAATAGAAGAAACTAGAAAGGTCACCTGGTCCAGATGGCACAGCTGTGAGCTGCAGAGACCTCAGACTAAAATTGCCGAAAATGACTGCTGGCGTTTCATAAGTGAGTGACCATTGTAAACACATGGGAGAGTGCCCAATGTGAGAATAAGAGGATGTCTTTCCAACTGCATGCATTAAATACTGGGAATGGCGGCCAGTGCCCGTAACCTCTGAATTCCAAGCAGGAGACTGTGGAAGTATAAGGCAGGACCGGGCCATGTATAAGTTCCAGGACATGTGTCAAACAAACAAACAAAAGCATGATGACACACACCTGTACTCCCAGCTCTAGAGAGGTGGGGCTGGGAGAGTCAAGAGTCCAAAGTCAGGAGCTAGATAATGATGGAGTTGGAATCCTGGCACCCTTGTGAAAAGCTGAGCATGACTGCATGTGTCTGCAACCACAGCATTAAGGGGGCAGAGACACGTGTCCCAAGAGCTCCCTAGACAGCTAGGCTGCGTTACAATGTCCACCAGGCAGAGGACTTTCTTTCTCTGTGATGTGTGTCTCTGGATCCTTAGAAACCTTCCCTAGGCTGGGAGCACAGAGCTTGGTACTATGGCTGAGTCATCTGGAGAAGATTTAAATCCCACTTCAGTCCCGCAGGTAGACAGCTCACCATTCAGGAAGAACATAATTGAGTTTCTTCCAGAAGATTATCAGGAGCTCAGAGACTGAATAGCCCCCTGGAGTACCCTTTGAAAGTTTGGGCCAAAAAGTTCTTATGGCCAATCAAAACGTTTCCTGTTTTAATCTGGGCCCATTTCCTTGTGTTTGTTATTCTTTGCCTGTGGTCTGGGCATTTCTGGGAGCTGGGAGGTATGCTGAAGCCTGAGGTGGCGCAGAGCTGGGGTGTCACTGGTGCCATGGTTCGGACATGCCTTAGGCAGCACTTGGAGGGCCAGGGACAGACCAGGACACTGGGTGGAGTGGTCACCAGAGCTGGGAGAGCCAAGAAGTCTGGAGAAGGGGGTAGGACTTTGGCTCAGGAGCTGAGGGTCAGAGGGCTTTGCGGTCATTGAAAACCAGAAACAGGCTAAGGCTACAGATGAGACCGAGCAATCAGGAGGCGAGATGGAGCAATCAGGAGGTGCAGGCAAGTCTCATTGCCGGGAATAGGAGCTTCTGGTGGGTTGTTCTCATCTGACTTGGAATTCAGTGATACACACTGGTAGCTTGAAATCATCCATGGTGGGAATATGTACCCCCAGAGAATGGAGGAAAAGGCAGTAGCCACATTAGATTTTGGAACATAGGCAAGGAACAGCCATGAGCCGATTCCCTTTGTGTCCCATTGCCAACAATGAGCTTTCATTACTTCTCTTCCTTCATGTTCATGAGTCTTCTAGAAGGTAAGCCGGGTATTATGGTCTCCATGTTGTAGGTGGAGAAAAGTTAAGCTGTTTCACAGGATCTTGGAATTTTTTTTTTTTTATTCTGCAACAGAGACACAAGCCGAGTGAGCAGGAGAGACCATAGAATCGAGGGTAAATCTCAGACCATGAGGACAGGCTTCCCTAAACACTACCTTCCAGTTATTTCTGCTTGCAAAGAGTTTGGGTAATTCATTGCAGATAGCTGTCTGCTCAGGGGGGTCTGGGCTACATTCATGTGTTAATAGAGATATGGGTGCACTGCCTTGTGGGCTGGGGTCTTGGGACTCAAATCCTATGTTTTCATTCTTAGCTCTTCTAGGACCCGCGGAGACAAAGTCCCCCAGGGAGGCTCGAGATTGTTTCTGGGCTGCTAAATGCGGGCTGACACTTTGGTTCTTGCAGAGTTTATGTCACCATTGGGATGGTACTGCGTGTGTGTGTGTGTGTGTGTGTGTGTGTGTGTGTGTGTATGTGTGTGTGTGATATTCGGGATCAAATCCAGATCCTTGAACATGCTGGACAAGTATTCCAGCCCTCAAGTTTACTTCTTAACAGGCATGAATTCTTGACCAATATCTTAAACCTTTTCAGGCATGTTTTCCCATCTGTGAAATAGGCTTCTTTGTTTCTGCCCATCTTTCAGGATTGATAGGCAAAGTGTGTGTGTGTGTGTGTGTTTTAAGATTTTTCTAGAATCTATAACTATTCTGGCAGTTCCTGCAGCAAATGTGTTTTCTCAGGGAAAAAATGCAGAACTCAGGGGCCCATATCAGGCTAAAGGTAAAAGTAGATTGTGGGTGACCAGAATGACTTTGCTAAAATATTTCTGCCAGAGCCCTGTGGGCCATGAGCCTGCTGGGCTAGAGGAAGCTGCTCAAGATCAGATATCCACATCCTCTGGGCTTACAGGCAATGGATGACTTGTCAGCTGGTGTGGGTGCTAGTTGGTAAGAGGTAGGCTATTCATATTTGGTCATGGTCAGGATGGGGACAAAATGTTCACTGAGCTAGACACTGTTTGGTCAGGCTGGGAGATGGGCGTGGTTCTCAGGTTAACCAGGCTGTGGTTTCTCATTGTTTTACACACACACACACACACACACACACACACACACACACACACACACGATTTTTTTAGAGTAGTTTTAGGCTTACAGCAAAATTATAAGAAATGCAAAGACTTTCCATAATGCCACCCATCACCACTTGCACAGCGTCTCTCATTTCTAGCATCTCACGCCAAAGTGGAATGTTTGTTAGGGCTGGTGAAGACCCACTGACGCCATTGTGGCCTTCTCCGTAGTTTAACATCAGAGTCCATCCTTCACGTACCTTCTGTGAGATAGACAGGTGTGTAAAGATCCTTGCCTACCATTGTGGAATCACAATGAACATTTCCATTGTCCTGGCATTCTCTGAGCTGTCTGTTCATCCCTCCCCCACCTCCTCACACCGGCAACTGCTGGTCTTAAAACTATCTCCAAACTTTTGCTTTTCCACAGTTGGAACCACACAGGATGTATGTAGATTCTTTTTTTTTTTTAACTTAAAAATATCTGTTTAGCTAGGTATGGCACCAGCTTTAATCTTAGTACTCAGGAGGCTGAGGCAGGTGGATCTCTGTGAGTTTGAGGTCAGGTTGGCATATATACTGAGACCCTGTCTCAAAGAAAAATAAAATCACATAAGGTTCTTCCATGTGTTTCATGGCTTGACAACTCTTCTCTCTCTGTGTGTACACATGTGTTTATATATATATGTGTGTGTGTGTGTGTGTGTGTGTGTGTGTGTGTGTGTGTGTGTATGAGGGTGGCACATGTGTGTGAGAATGTACATGCACCAATGTGCATGTGCATACAGACTTGAGAGCAACCTTGGATCCTAACAATGGAGTGCCACCTACCTTCTTTGAAACAAGGTCTCTCATTGACCTGGAACTCACCAAGTAGGCTGGTCTGGCTGTGCAGTAAGCCCCGGGATCTTCTGCACATCCATTCATCTTGGCTAGTTGCACATTCTGGCAATTACAGATGAGGCTGCCATCAACCTCCATGAGCAGATGTTATGTGTAGCTGTTAAGTTTTCAACTTCTTTGAGTAAATACCGAGGGGCACAGTCCCTTGATGGTGTTGTAAGGACATGTTTGGTTTTATAAGAGATTGCAAGACTGCCTCCTAAAACTGGTGAGCCAGATGTTGCTCGAGTTCTAAAAGGTCTTTTAATAAAAAGCCCGGAGCCAGCTATTGGGGTAAATATGGAAAGGTCAGAGAGACAAAGGAACAAGCCACTGCCACATCTCACCTCTCCAACTCCTCAGTCTGAAAAAGCCTCAGCCAATAGGCCTCTAGCCGAATGAGCTTCCTCAGCCGAAAAGGCTTCAGCCGAAAAAAGCCTCTAGCTGAAAGGGACTCTTCTGCCAAAAAAACCTTTAGTTCCTGTCTCCTCACGCCTTATACACCTTTCTCCACCCAGCCATCACTTCCTGGGATTAAAGGCGTGTGTGCTTCCCAGTACTGGGATTAAAGGTGTGTGCCACCACTGCCTGGCTCTGTTTCTCTCCTAGACTGAATCAATCTCATGTAGTCCAGGGTGGCTTTGAACTCACAGAGATCCAGATGGATCTCTGCCCCCCCACCCCCCAAGCGCTAGGATTAAAGGTGTGTGCCACCACTGCCTGGCCTCTCTGTTTAATCTAGTGGCTTGTTCTGTCCTCTGATCTTCAGGTAAATTTTATTAGGGTACACAGTATCTCACCACAGGCTGCTGTGTTCTGGGTCCCCACATTCTCACGGCAGCTTTCTCACCCTCTTGGATAGTTCTTGTTGTACAAGTGGCTGCAATTCAGGCTCAGAAGCATCTGAAGGACTCGTTCCTAAGTTCCTGCCACTTTGCCTTGGTCCTTTCTAGGCACAGGCTAGACCTTCCCTGCTTACTCGTCCAGCGGGGATTCTTTCCTCCATTCCTCTCATCAGTCAGTGACACACACAACATACGGATGTGGAGAGCTCCCCAGTTCTCACCATCGGCTCTTGAATTTTACTGACCCATTTAAGTATTCTCTCTTACTGTTCCCCAGCATTTCGGGGGCAGCTGGGGTGTCTAGGACTCGCCTACTGAAGTTGTGGCCCTTGGGATGAGGTTGCTCCCTAGATTGACAGGACACTCCATGAGATTACCAAAGACTCAGATACCCCCTGCCCTCTTCATTATGGGTGCAGGGGGTTGTCTGTTGTAAACTGGGCATGGGTAGGATGTCTTTCTTTCCAGCTCTGAGTCCATGTTCCCATCAGCACCACACAGCATCATTGCTGTGCCAGGCTTCCTGATAGGCTCTCGAGGGTCCAGCCTCTGACATTCACTGTTAGCAGCAGGGTTTCTGTTTCGATTGGCTCATGCTGCTGTCCTAAGGAGACAGGCTGGCTTCTGAACAAAAAGCATTTGGAGGCTAAAAGGCAAGATCGAGGTGCCAGTACGGTCAGTTTTGGATGAGGCCCTCTTCCCGGGGACACGCTGTTTACCTCGTGCTGTGGCAGAAAAGGGATGACAAAGCTCTCTTGGGTTCCTTTTAAAAGAACCCTACTCCCACCCATTGGGGCTCTATGTCTCAACATTCGTACCTTCTCACACCGGCATCTTGGGGGTTAGAAATTGAGCATCTGGACATTAAAGGACATTAGCATTCAGTCCATTGCAGGTACGGTCAAGTCCCTGGGGTCAAGTGTCATACATCACTCAACTTCCCTGCTCAGATGTCTGTCTCAGAATCTTCCTTGTGAAAGCCTTGTACAAATTACCACGTACAAATAGATGTCTGCCAGACCCAGCAGATCCTGAAGCCGGTAGGCCCGCACACTAACTGAATTAGCTGCAGCTACTTCTTTGTATTCCTGACTAGGACAATGCTGTTTAGGGACAAAGCACGTTCCTCCTCTTCTCCATCCTAAAGTAGCATCGCCAGCATCCCTTCTGGATCCCCCCAGGCCTTGCCACTTCAGTCTTCTCCCCCATCCCCCAGCTGCCAGCTCTGCATCTTTGCCTAAAGGTTTTCCGACGTCTCCCTTGTGCAGAACTGACTGGAAATGCCAGGGACACTGAGCATAAGAAGTGGGAATAAACGCTCCCAGATCCCTGTCTTTCTGAGTGAGATAGGTTCCATCCAGGTCCCTGCAGTTCCAAGCAGGTGGAAATTGGGCTTGCTCGAGTGCACCCTCAGTGCCCCCCCTGTGTGTGTCTTCCCTTCCATGTCACATTGTTCTCACACTCCTAGGGGTGCTTCCTGCAGATACCCCTCAAGTAACGTTTGGATTCCTCCTAGATCAAGGAGAATTCAGATAGATTGTTACTGCAGAATAGAACACTAGGGTCTGAAATGTATAGATAGAGAGAGGCATACAAATACAGATAGACTTTTAGAACATATACACATGTTCTCCTCGCTGTCAGTCTTATCCCAAGCTGTAGCTGCCCTTGTGAGCTCTGAGCCTTCTGCTCCCCCTTTCTACCTGCCCTGACCTAAGAGGCATGTCTTGTTTCTCCCCACATCCCTACAACATCTCCTTTGTCCCTTCCTAAAACAAATCTCCGTTTCTGTTGTTGTTTGTGTGTGAATGTTATATATGTATGCAATTGTGTGGGTCTGTACACATGTACATGTGTGCACATGGAAGTAGAGGTCTTTCTCATTCGCTTTCCATCTTTTTCCCAGAGACAAGATCTCTTGTTGAACGGAGAGCTCATGGATTCAACTAGCCTGGCCAGCAAGCCCAGGGCCCCACCTGTTTCTCTCTTACTGCCCCCAGGGCCAGGGTTATCGGAGCACACCAGCACACCTGGCTTTTATAAGGGTGCTGGGGATCTGGACGCAGGTGCTCACATTTGCACAGCAGCCACCTTATTAACGGAGCCCTCTTCCCAGACTCTCTTATTTTGTTTGAAAGGAGTAGTTCCTTAGAGTTAACGATTGTTCACATCTTTTCCTGGTACCTGGCTCGGTCTAAATAAATAATCATAGGCTGTGTTCTGCTTCTAAAATACCTGACTCCGTATCTGCCAGCTCCATCATTTTCCCCCCTGATTCCCGGTCTAGGCAGTTCCCCCTAAAATCACACTCACGTGAGAAGGGACACCAGTAAGTCTCAGTACTAGGGCCTAGCTCGTTCTAGAACAAGCTGGGTTGTTTTTTATTTTGAGGCAAGGCTCTGTAGCCCAGGCTGGCCTCACCTTTATGGTAATCTTTCTCCATTGGCTGCCTAAGTGTGAAAATGACAAGGTGTGAGCCGTCACGCCCAACTTTAGTGTGATTGTTTTAGAAAGGTTCTTGGAAATTGAGAACACCCAGCCCTCACCACAGACACACTCAATGTCAGCACTGAGGACAGAGCTTGGAAGTACATTGGTGATCCCAGTATGAGCCTCAGCTAATGTCATCAATGCATAGTTACAACTTTCCTCCCTTCTTTTGGACATTTCCTGCTTTATAATTTTATGATTTTATGTATGTATTTTTTATAGTGTGTGTGTGTGTGTGTGTGTGTGTAGCCATGCACATGTGCGCATGCGGGCACACATGTCGGAGTACAGACTACTTTCTGGAGTAAGTTCTCTCCTGCTGCCTTGTAGGACTGAGGATGGAGCATGGGGGATGGTCAGGCCTCTCCTGCTGAGCCATCTCACTGGCCCCATCCCCTGCTTTAGAGCAGCAGAGAGTAAGTCCTTGACAGCTCTGTTGGATGCAGAGGTGAGGCTAAGCACAGCTGAGATTTGGTGTGAATTGCAGTTTACAAGGATTCTTACAGCTTACAAGGATTCATACAGTTCACCTCTGTGTCAAGCCAGGCTGTCATCAGTACTGGCTGCATCATGTAGAAGCCCAGGCTAGCTCCATCTATCATGCAAAACAACTTTCCACACTAAAGAGTGTGGAATGGGGGCTTCTTTTCCCCTTGGTGGACCTTTCTGTGATACCGGACCCTCTGCGTGATGCGTTCCTATGAGATCCAGGCCTCCTACAATGAACACTCTGGCTTGCACTGAGGTTGCAGGCAGACCAGCCAGGCTAATGGCCTGGTCCTGATCTGGGCACCGTGTTGTCTTCTTTGTTCTTCATTCCCTTGGGGCCATCTAGTCCCAAGTTCTGTTTCTTCTCAGATTTTCCTCTCGGTGGCGGCTCGTGTCTCCCTCCTCCTGTGTGTCACCGTCTCCCTCCCTGCTTCTTCTGCTCTGCTGTGTCATGCTGCAAACGCCTCCTCTCACAGCTGCTGCATGTGCTCAGTGTGGGCCTCTTGCCTGGGAGTCAGCCTCAGAGGAGAACAGGGAGGGAGACAGGTCCCCCCAGAGGATGGAGCCTGTGTGCTTGCGAGCCTCAAGTCTGGACTTTATACCTGGATGCTTTGCAATCGTCTCCTACACGCCACAGCCTCCCTGGCCGAGGCAGCTGGAGGCCTTTGCAAGGAGTTTTTAGGACGAAGAGAACAGGCTGTTGCGTCAGTCGTGGCGCTTGGGGGTGTGCCAGCCTGGGGGATGAGGCGCGTGGCTTTTAGGCGCTCACTCTGGGGCTGTCTGTGTTGTCTCCGCAGGACTGCAATGTGCCGGTCCTAGCTGCTGTCTGAGAGGATGTCCGGGGTGTCTGAGCCCCTGAGCCGAGTAAAAGTGGGCACTTTACGCCGGCCCGAGGGCCCCCCGGAGCCCATGGTGGTGGTCCCCGTAGATGTGGAGAAGGAAGACGTGCGCATCCTCAAGGTCTGCTTCTACAGCAACAGCTTCAACCCCGGAAAGAACTTCAAGCTGGTCAAATGCACAGTGCAGACGGAGATCCAGGTAAGTGTGCAGGACTCTGACCCTCCTACTTCCTGGGCAGAGGAGCAGCCCCTTCTTGAGCCCAGCCGCCTCTTGCAGCACTGTCCAGGCGGGGGACAGGTTGGCATCAGCAGAGATGTTTTCAGCTTGCCGGGCCTGCCTCCTCCAGCTGTGTACACCCTACTTTTCTAGGCAGGACTACATTATACTGGCTGATTTTAACCTGCACTTATTGAACACTCACTATATGAACCCACTGGTCAGTCTCTCAACATACATGATATTGAAGTCTCCCATGAATGGACACGATGAGGACATACCCATTCTCTTCCAGAACACGCCTTCATGATGACGGGAGGGGAAGAGAAATTGGTCCTCGGACGATTAACCCAGAGGGCTCACAATTTGAACAAAGGAGTCTGGGTACCTTGGGGGACGTCTCCCCAGGTCCAAGGGAGCTAAATTGGCTCTGTGTCACGAGCACTTCTAAAGTCTCAAAAGCCAATGTCCATCAATCCACCTGTGGCTCCTTTCATTGGTGCTGTGGTGGTCCTGGCTGCCAGGTCACTCACTGTGCTCTCTTCCACAGAGCACGAGACACTTTATACACCAGAGCAGAATTCATTGATGAGTGTGCCATCTCTCCTAGTTAACATCCTTGCTATGGTTTGGTGGACTCCTGTTTCCTGTAGCTGATCTGATTAGGGCCTCGCTCGCTCGTCACATGGTTTCTGATGAGAGAGTGTGAGGGTGTGCAGAGAGAAAGCCTCAGCCACCTCTCAGGAGGCACTTTTTCTCCCTCCTCTGCTGACACTTGAGTCTTGCTTGGGTGTACCCTTTCTGTACATAGCTGATGCCAGCCACTGCTAGCTCAACTCACTTGTTTCCCTAAGTTAACATGGTTTCCAAGCTTCAGGGGTACCATACTGCCCAATCTTGAAGACTGAGCAAGAGTCTTCAGTTACTCTGACGAGGACGCACTCTGTGGAGACAGCAGCGACAGGGCACTGGAGGGCAGATGGGACTGAAGTAGTGACGCCACTTTCCATGAGGAGGAAACGGTGGAGGATAGCTAGAAGGCTGTCTCAGTGAATAAGCAAATTTCAAATGCAGCGCAGGCTGTGTTTATAAGTATCCAAAGGAAAGGTGGCCACAGTAATGGAAGGTGAGGAACACTCACCTGGAGACTCTGGAGTTAGGCAGGAGCTAGGGAATTGCATAGAGTTACTGTTGGTTTGGTTTCTAGGCAGGGCCTCGCTGCATAGCCCAGGTTGGCTTCACGCTCACTCTGTAGCCCAGATTAATCTTGAACTCGTGATCCCTGTACATCGGCCTCCCAAGTGCTAGCATTACACATGCACAGGATGCCACACATAGTTCTGAAGCAGAGGAGATCTTCCTGAGGTTGTGTGATGGCTTTGTGGATATTTAAGGGCAGAACATACACCAGGCCCATGGAAAGGGCAATGGACCAAGCTCAACAATGGTTATGAGTGTCTGAGGAATTTTCTGGAGGGGCACAGGGACAGAGCGAATAATAGAGTGAGGTGACTATCTTCTAGGAACTTATACCCATTTTGATTTTTTTCTGTTTATAATGTTTCCTACGGACAAAATATCACCTTCCAATGTCATCTTGTCATTGCAAGCTGTGACTTTCAAGCCACCTGGACTTCCAGTCAAGTGAGACTCCGTCTGGGTTGCTTGTATGGGCTTGGACCTGAGTGCTTAATGAATGTGTGTGCAGATTCTCCCAAGGGGACCCTGCCCAGCTGTTGCTTTGTGCTAGGGACTAGAGATGACAGGTGAGGAGTACTAGCACATAGTGGGTCCCTGGAACCGGAACTGTTGGTTGTGTGACAGGTGAGGAGTACTAGCACATAGTGGGTCCCTGGAACCGGAACTGTTGGTTGTGTGACAGGTGAGGAGTACCTAGCACATAGTGGGTCCCTGGAACCGGAACTGTTGGTTGTGTGACAGGTGAGGAGGACCTAGCACATAGTGGGTCCCTGGAAACAGAACTGTTGGTTGTGTGACAGGTGAGAAGGACCTAGCACATAGTGGGAACCGGAACTGTTGGTTATCTGTTCTGTCATTGCCCTGCACAGCTATCTCTGAGAACTGCTAATTTTCCAGACCAAAAAAAATCCTTTCATGTTTTATCCATTTACTCAACTGTCCTATTTTCAAACTGAGACAATGACTACATTTGGATTTTAAAACAGAACAATGTTGTTCAAGGAGTATGCCCCAGGGCTGGGGTGTGGCATAAGAAATCACTTACCTGGTTTCTATGTCTAGTGCTACAAAATGAAGGGAGGGAGGGAGGGAGGGAGGGAGGAAAGAAAGGAGGGAGGGAGGAGGGAGGGAGGGAGAGAGGGAGAGGAAAAGGGAAATGGGGGATAGAACCACAGGGAAGCAAGATGAAGAAGGGCTTGGAGAAGAGATTTGGACTAGATTGTGGCTCAGCGGTAGGGTACTTGCCTATAATGGGGAGATCCTAGGTTCTATCCTGAAAGCACATCCCTCCAGCCCTACCCTGAAAATCATGAACACACTCTTTTGCAGCTAGACTTCTCAGGACCCTCGGTGGGCTGTTTCGCCTGATGAATTACTAAAATGGGGCCAGAATGTGGTGTTTTTCATTTGCTTAAAGGAATCCTTCTTTTGTAGGTAGGACCTGTTAATTCCCTGGCAAACCTAAGGCATGTTTCCCCTTCACACACACACACACACACACACACACACACATACACACACACACACACACACACACACACACACACACACTCCATAGCAGAGCAGAAGGGACTGAGAGAGGAAGGGTGGGGGGAGATGGGCTGGAAGGGGGTGGCTATAGCGGGAGGGAGACGCAGACTTGGATGAACGGCGTGTTCTTGGGAACAGATAAGTCGATAGATATGTGTCCATCAAGAAGGTGGAGTCAACAGAAACTGATCATTAATTAAATGTGGGGAGGGAACTAAAGGAAGGAGACAAAGATGACTCAAACTTTGGCTTGGACAACAGAATGGGTGCTGGCATCATTCATTGGGACGAGGAAGGAAGCACACCCTGAAATTTCAGCTTCACTTGTGTTGTGTTTGAAATATTTTTGAAATGCCCCTGTGGAGGAATGTGGGCCTGCAGCTCAGAAAAGCAGGACCCAGACAAGAGGATTTAGGTACCATCATGCAATGGATGCCATGCCAGAGAACCAGGTCATCTCTGAAGAAGGAGTAGAGCAAGAGAAGTTTCCAGTGAGGGTGATCAGGGAGGCCAGATTTCCAAGAGCTGAGAGAGAAAAAGGTAGTAAAAGAAAAGAGAAATCAGCAGAGGCAGGGGAGCCCAAGACAGGAGTGGTTAGTGGTATAGGATGATGCTAAAGAAAGTCTTCAGATAAAGCCAGAAATGGATTCACTGGCTTCAGGACTCCATGTCATCGATGACAATTTTCTGGGTAGTTTCAGCACAGGAGGCCTTTGGTATGGGTTGGCACATAGAGAGAGAATTAACCAATATAGCAGAGCATTTTGGGCCATGAAAGGAAGTAAAGAGGGAAGAGAGTAGGACCATTGCTACCCAAGGGGCATCATACGGTCCTAAATTGAGAATGCATGTGGCAGGTTTGAGGCCATCAGTTCCCCAAAACTGACAAAGTCATGTTAATAACTTCGTTAATCTCACCTCATGGGAAAAACTGATATAATGCATGATGTGAAACTACTTTTTAAAAGGATGATGTAGGTTACAGAGTGGAGACTGGAGGGAGGTAAGTATGGCTGTAGGTGGAGGTCTGTGGAGAGATGGTAACAGTGTACATTGGTGTAGCCATGGGTATGATAATACTGATGATGGCACTGATAATGGCAGGAATGACGGCAACGATGGTGGTGATGGTGATTATGATGGTGGTATTCGTATTGATGATGGTTGCAGTAGTGATGATGGTAGTGGTATTGGTGATATGGGGTGGTGGTCTTGGTGATGGTGGTGGTGATGCTGCTGCTGGTGGTGATGGTAGTGATGATGTTGGCAGTGATGATGGTGACAGTGGTGGTGGTAGTGGTGAGGGTGGCAGCAGTAATAATAGTAATAATAGCAGTGACTATGATGGTGGTGGTGGTGGTGGTGATGATGGTGATGATGGTGGTGGTGATGATGATGATGATGGTGGTGGTGGTGATGATGGTGATGATTGTAGCATGAATCTTAAAAGTTCTTATTAATAAAATCAAACCCGGGACAGGTATTGGGGTGAACACTGGAAGGTCAGAGAGACAGAACAAGCCACAGCTATCTCACCTTGCCGGATCCTCAGCTGGTCTTGCTTCCTCAGATTGGAAGCCTCTATGTCCTCATATCCGAATGACTCCCAGCTGAACTGCTGCTAGAAGCCTGAATGCTTAACCAGCCCAAATGCCTCTCCAGGGCAAATGCCTCTAGTTTCTGGTCCTCATGCCTTATATACCTTTCTGCTTTCTACCACCACTCCCTGGGATTAAAGGCTTGCTTTCTGGGATTAAAGGCATTGGTCACCATGCTTGGGTGTATCCTCGAACACATGGATTTCTGCCTCTGGAATGCTAGGATTAAAGGCGTGTGCTACCACTGCCTATCCTCTATGTTTAATATTGTGGCTGTTCTGTCTCTGACCCCAGATAAGTTTATTAAGGTACACAATATTTTGGGGAACACAATACCACCACAGATGATGATGGTGATGATGATGGCAGTGGTAGTGATGATTGGGATGATGATGGTGGTGGTGATGGTGGTGATGATGGTGGTGGTGGTGATGATGATGATGATGATGGTGGTGATGATGATGGCGGTGGTGACAGTGGTAGCAGTGATGCTGGTGATGATAGAAGCTAACATTTTAAAAAACCCCATATACGTGTTAATTCACCGACTTCTCAAAAGGCCCCTCTGAAACACATAGTTATTATCTCCACTTTCTATTTAAGGAAACTCAGTGCAGAGGAGTTAAGCAAATTGTTAGCTAAGTGGTGGGTTTTGTTTTCAAACCCAGACAACCCACCTCCAGAGTGTACACTCTTAACCAGCAGTTCAGTCTACGGAAAGAAGTGACTGCAGCTCAGAGAACAGAGGAGTTGGAAGTGAAGGGCTCTGATGATGTATTGTAGACATCAGGTAGACAGGACTGCATTCCCTAAGATGAACACTGGAGGAGACTGGCTGGGGAGTGGGGCACCCTCCACTGTTTCGTCTCTCTGAGTATATTTGAGATGCCATCCTATTTTCAAGTGGCAACCTTAAAAACACCATTGCTAGGTGATTCTGGAGAGAGATTCCATCTTGACAAAGAATTTGGGCTGGTCAGGCAGTGGACGGTGGCTGAATGAAACCCTGGCTGTGGATGAGACCACACAGAAAAGCATCCTGAATATTCTGTCTTCCATCCCACAAATATTGTTGTGTTCCTCCAGTGCCTGGCACATGCATGGGACACCGGCATTCTCCAAACATGGCAAATTCCCTGTTCTTCTAGGGCCTCCTGACCAAGGCTGTGATTTTGACTCACACCCATGAATGCATCTTTAAAACACAATCAAGTGCTCTGATAGAAAGAAACAGAACCTGGGCAAGCATGCCATGCAGAGGAGGGGTTGGTCCAGGTACCAAGGACCAGCTTTGCTCACTGCCTATTTGAGGACATAGTCCCCAGGGTATGCAGGGATGGGGCCCTGGCCCAGCATCCTTGCCTCAGATTCTCCTGAAGTTAGTGGCGTCTCCCTCTCCTGCTTCCTAACCTTATACTCTCCTCCCCCATCACTTGGTCTTGACTTCAGTGAACTTTTCTGTTTCACTCTATGTCCCTTTATCATCCTCCCAGTTCCCAAAATGCTGCCAGCCCTTTCAGACTTGCCAAGCACATTTCCCTCTCTAAGAACACTGCGTCAACTCCAACCCTCTCTCTTAGTCGTGTGTGATGAGACAGAAGCAACAGGACTTGCCCCCACACAGCTCACGTTGGTGTCATGGATCCACAGCATCCTTACTCCAGGCAGACTGCTGATTTCAAGTTTTTAATCTAGATTCTCGAATGCCTTCTCTGTCAATGTAAATGCCCCACCACGCTTTCTCTGTGCTGAAACAGAGCAGGCAAGGCCGCCCTTATCCATGATCCTAGCTCTCTAGACGGGGAGGTAGGAGGATAGTGAGTTCCAGGCCAGCCTGGGCTACACAGTGAGACCCTCTCTCCAGAACAGGACAGGTCTGAACATAATCACTGGGCTTAGCATCTAAGTCTTCACAGAAAGCAGGCAGCTGCTAAAGAGACCGGCGGTGCTCAGATGAGGAACGTGTTCTGCCCTTCCTGAATGCCCACTTCCCTTTGCTTTGATAGTCAGGGGAAACTGTGTTTGCTGGGAGCCGACTCTCTGTGGCAGGTGGAGGCTTATGTCATTGTGTTTCCCTCTAAGGTGCTCATTTGCTAGTCTGGGAAAGGGATTAAGACAACACCTTGCAAACAAGGAGCAAGGACGTCAGCTGCCAGGAGCCTCCTTTCCTGTTTTCCTCTTTTGCCCACTCATACTTCTTGCTTTTCTTTCTTCTCTTCCTCCAACCCCAGATCATTTGCAGATAGGGTAACCATAGGTCCCGGGTTACATCTCAGTTTGCACACACTGTCCAGGGATGATTAGCAGGGTCCAGTTAATGTCAATCCAACCATGAACTAGAGGATGAATTCTACGATCACCCAGGCCCAAGTGTCATACTCCTCTCTGATCAGTACACTGAAGGGCTAGCTTGCCCTCTCTCCTCCTGGATGATGCCTGCTGATCTGTTCTGTGCCCAACTCTGCCCATCCTTAGAACTTCTCACGTGGGAAAGCCTGAAGGAAAGGACTGGCTTGTGCCTGTGATACGATATATCTCAAGAATTGCCGGAGCCCATGTGATGATACAATGTATCTGGAGTTGCCGGAGTCCTGCACCGCCTCCATCCTAGATCCATTTTTCAGCCTCTTCCATGTACATATGAGTGGTCAAGATTTATTCTTACCAGGTTTGGCAGCTGGTATCTGTAATCTCAGCATTTGGGAAGCTGAGGCAGGAGGATTGCTGTGAATTTGAGACCAGCATGAGCCACATAATAAGTTCTGGGCTAGCTAGGGCTACAAAACTAAACCCTGTCTTAAAGGGGGCAGGGTTGGAGAGACAGCTCAGTAGTTAAGAGCACTTCATCTTGCAGAGGACCCAGGTTCTAGTCTCAGAACCCACATGGTGACTCACAGGTCTACAATACAACTTTTAAGGGATCTGATGCCCTCTTCTGGCCTCTGTGGGCACCAGCCACTCATGTGGTGCACACACATACATGCAAGCAAAATACTCAGACACATAAAATAAATACATCTTTAAAAAAATAAAAAAGGAGAGAAGGAAAAAAGTCATCTTGGTTTTGTCTGGAAACTACCCTGTCCAACCAGGCTTCCCCACTCAGTCCAGGTGCATCCTTTCTACCCACAGTGGGCTCTCCAGATTGCAGGGATCCTTTGGGTGCTGCTTGCCCAAAAGCAGCCTACTCTGCACCCACTTCCACTCACTACCATCACCTGTGAACCCCCACAAGCCTCCCAGAATCCCCAGGAGGAGAAGATTCAGGCATTGTGACACGCAGTCCTGCCCTATACTTACAAAGACACGTACCCCAGGGGTTTCAAGTTTAGACCTGTTGCCTAACTAAATACAGGGTGTTATGAGTAAATGTTTCTGTATCCCTTGATTCATATGTTGAAGCTCTAATCCCTAATATGATAGATATTGAAGTAAGAACCATTAGGAGGTGCTAGCATTGAATGTTGGTGCATCCCTCAAAATTCTTGTGTTGGAACCTAATACTTAATCTGACAACATGGAAATGTGAGGCCTTTGAGAATGTGATTAAATCATGAATGTCATTAGAGATGCTTAAGAAGAAGTTGAGGACCTAGTGAGCTGGTTCAGCAGTTAAGACTGCATACTTATCTTGCTGAAGATTGAAATTTGGTTCCTAGCACCCACATCAAGTGGCTCACAACTGCCTATAACTCCAGTACCAGGGTATCTGACAACCTCTTCTGGCCTCCATAGGCACTATACTCAGGTATACATCTCCCCCCCAACATACAAAACATAATTAAAAATAAAATTTTAAACATCATTTAAAAAAAGATGTTGAAGAGAATGCCCCTGCCCACCCCCTCTACTGTGTGAAGACTGAGCATAGGACCCATCTTGGCTGAGATTCTTCATCACCTCTGCATTCCTCACTTCCATCCTTCAGAGGCTGTAAGGACAATGCCTCAAGGTTGGAGGTACAACAGGAAGAAAGGGGAAGCTATTCATAGGAGAAGGCTTGGCCCACACCAGGCTAGCCCCCCGGCATGAGCACAGCCCATGAAACATGCAGGGAAGGGCTCAGTCAGGAAACCACAGACCAGCACCACACAGTGACATAAAAAGAGGCACATTTATACACACTTCCTCTTTTCTGCACCCTTTCTCATTTCCTGTGTGTGTTCCCAGACCCTCACACATGCAGACACTAACTGCAGCGAGGACAAAGAAGATGTGAAGTCTAATGGGCAGAGACTTCAGTTAGAGCCTAACTGTGTGCATAGACTCATGACGCCTGCAAATGAGGAGTCAGGTGTCTGTGCTGTTGTTCTATTTTTGATCTGATGGGTTCATGGTTGAATGTCCTCCTTAGAGCTTTTATCACCTTGGAGTGAATGCTTTCGGAGTGATAAGTTATGCAAACTTTAGTATTTTGCTCTGCAATCCCCATTTGAAAATTACCTGTTATAGGAACCAAGGACTCGGAACTTATATAGCTATTGTCTGTTTCCTAACTCTGCCTTAGCAGATTACTAGGAACCAGTGATTAAAACAACAGACATGGTCCTTTCATAGCTCTAAAGGCTAGAAGTCCCAAGTGCAGGTGTTGGAACCTCACGTGCTCCTCCCTTCCCTGCCCCTTCCAGCATCCGATGACTCCTGGTGTTCCTGGGCACTGGTAGCATCTCTCCACACCACCTCTCTATTCACATCGCCTTCTTTTCCGTAGCTTTCATAAAGACACCCTAGATTAAGAGCCACACAGAGAGTCCAGAGTGACTGTCAACGGAGATGTTTAACTTAATTCTATCTACATAGCCCCCCTTTTTCAAATGTAATCGAAGGATGAGGACATGGGCATGTCTTCCCGGAACATTCAATTCCCTATTAGCCATCTGTTTGGATTCAGGCATGTGCCGCAAAAGCACACAGATGTGCAGAGGTGAATGTAAGAGTGTTTCATATACATGTCGCCTTGACACCCAATTGGGGTCAGGGAGCCGAGCCCAGATGATATAAGTCTACCATTTCCCCCCTACTGCCATGGGTCTCAGTTGCCAGGGAGCCTGTGGGCTGTGTGCCCTGGCATGAGGTTTCCTGTGAGGCTGTCAGGATACATGGTACCCTGTCACTTTTTAAAAGATTTATTTTTATTTATGTGTACGGATTTTCATCTGTGCGAATGAATGTTGAGTATATGTGTGGGTACCTGCAGAAGCCAGAAGAAAGCATTAGATCCCCTGGAACCGGAGTTACAGGTGAATGCGAGTCACCTGATATGAGTGCTAGGAACCTAACTCTGGTCCTGTGGGAGAGCGGGAAGCGCTCTTAACGATTGAGCCATTCCTCTAGAGTAACTTTGTTATTGCTTAGATCACCTCATCCCATCCCCTAGCTTGTGATGCTGACTTCAGTAGTACCCAGACTTTCAGTGTGGTTTACAGTCTTCCATAACGTTCTCCTGATCACCTGCCTGCTCTCCATCCCCACAGGGTGTTCAGATCTTAGGCAAAGCTCATCATCATCTCTTGAATCCCTCCTTCTAGAAACTAGTTAGAATTCTACTGTGTCGTGGTCACCATGACTGGGACATGAAACTTGGATTTCAGTGGAGTTGTGGCCATGTGTATTAAACAGCGACACACAACAAAGAACCTTTTTGCCCTGTTCTAGTTAGGGTTACTATTGCTATGAGGAAACACCATGAGCAAAAGCAAGTTGAGGAGGAAAGGGTTTATTTGGTTAACACTTCCGCATCATAGTCCATCCCCAAAGGAAGTCAGGGCAGGAAATCAAACAGGGAGGAAACCTGGAGGCAGGAGCTGATGCAGAGGCCTTGGAGGGGTGCTGCTTACTGGCTTGCTCATCATGGCTTGCTTGGCCTGCTTTCTGATAGAACCCAGGACCATTAGCCCAGGAATGGCACCACCCACAATGGGCTGGGCCCTCCCACATCAATCACTAATTTAACCATGCCCTACAGGCTTGCCTACAGCCCAGTCTTATGGAGGACATTTTCTGAATTTAAGTTTCTTCCTTTCTGATGACTCTAGCTTGTGTCAAGTTAACATAAAACTAGCCAGCATATGCATCAAATGTCAACAGCACCTTGTTGACACTCACTGATACAGATTATTAAGCACTACACCAAATGTGAATTCTCTAGATCCATCCTCCACAGCAAATAACACTCTTCACCTCTTCATTCTGAAGCAATTAAATGTGACCTATCACCCATGCCAACTTCACAACGAATTATAAAGTCATTATTTTCAAAAGTATCTTAGTAGCGGGAACATTTTTTTTTTAAAAAAAAAAGAAATATATTAACCTGTCTGGTACTTTCCTGTCTGCCTTTTCTTATTCTTTCTTCCTCCTGAAGCTCATCTTAGCATTAAGAGCTCTTCCTTGTGGCATATTAACAAATCAGAATTTGAATAGAATAGGTCTATATTTAACTGAGTATTTTTATTTTTGAAGACAACCCTTGTGCTCTACGTCAATTAAAGATTGATCTTGCTACTGTCTCAGCCTTTTAATTCTCTCTCTTTTTTCTTTTTCTTTCTTTTTTTTTTTTTTTGAGTTCTACCTTCTATCTCCATGTAGAACAAAAGAGAAAAGGAAGACACTGCTGTATTGAGCTTGATTCTCAGGCCCTAAAGCTCTTCCAGGCCTTTGCTCCAAGCAGAATGAAGTCATTTTTCTCTTTACTGTTTCTTCCAGAGGGCAGGTATGGCCAGATCCACTCTGGGTGTGGCCTGATGGTCCTGGGATGATTTTATTATTTATCATCTTCCTTCTGTCTGTGCTAGCATCCACATCTGCTCATGCTATCTCGTCACTGCTTATTGGCCCACCATGATAACTACTATTTATTGAGCACTTAATGTATACCAAGCATTGTCTGAGCTCTTTATGTACCTGGAATTGACAAAAGGCAGGCCAGTCATAACGTATTAGCCACATGTCAGAACATATTAGTCTGTCATCTAAAAAGAACTGGAAATAAATTTAAATCTGCACTCTTGTCTGTTGGAGGGTTGTCACTGGAAGACTGTTTTTGAGGCAGGACACATTTCTTAGAATCCTCAATGGATCATCGATTAGAACTCACAGATGGTCCATGTCCATCTGATCCAAGGTCAGACAGGCAGTTGGTTTAGTCCTAATTTGTCAAGGTCTTTATTAGATGATGAGGAGTCTTCTAACAAAATACCACACATAGGACGGCTGAAGAGTACAGAAATGTGTTGTCTCATAGTTCTGAGACCTAGAAAGCCAACATCAAGGTGTTGGTAGGGCCATGCCCTCTCTGAAGTCTGTGGAGGAATCCTTCCCTGCCTCTTCCCCAGGTCTGGTGATCTGCCTTTGTCTTTGGTGTCCTTTGGCTTACAGATCCTTTACTCAAATCTTGCTTCTTCACCTGTCCTTCACATTATTGTGTGCATGTCTCTCTTGGTGACTTAATGTCCCCTTTTATAAGAACTTCAGTCAGATGGGAGTGGGATTACCTAGTGACCTCATTTTAATTTGACTAGTCTCCAAAGACTCTATTTCCCCAGCAAGGTTGGAGTGGAAAGGAAGCAGAGGTGTGTCTGCAGTATGTCTTTCTGGAAAAACAAAATTCAACTCATAACAATATGTTGCTGGATGTACATTTGAAGTTCATTGGAGTCCATAGAGGAACCAAAAATCCTGTTAATCCAGGGGAGTAAGAAATGGCTTCCCAGAGGCCCTCACATGCTGCCTAGGACTAGATCCAAGGGAAGAACCCAAAATTCTGTCAGTTCAGGAGAATCAGGAGCATGCAGGATAGAGGTCTGCATGGAATGGCTTTGATAAGGACACTCCTAAAACATGGCAGGGAGGGAAGAACATGGAACTGAACCAAAGGAGCAGTTGGGACTAAGCTATCTTGGTGGAGGATGGTAGGGACTAGGCTATCTTGGTGGAAGATGGTGGGGACTAGGCTATCTTGGTGGAGGATGATGGGGACTAGGCTATCTTGGTGGAAGATGGTTGGGACTAGGCTATCTTGGTGGAAGATGGTGGGGACTAGGTTATCTTGGTGTAGGATAATGGGGACCAGGCTATCTTGGTGTAGGATGGTGGGGATCAAGTTATCTTGGTGGAGGATGATAAGGACCAGGCTATCTTGGTGGAGGATGGTAGGGACCAGGATATCTTGGTGTAGGATGATGGGGACCAGGCTATCTTGGTGGAGGATGGTGGGGACCAAGTTATCTTGGTGGAGGATGGTGAGGATCAAGTAATCTTGGTGGAGGTTGGTGAGGATCACACTATCTTGGTGGAGGATGGTGGGTGGGAGGGCCCCAGCTATCACATTAGTTCTTTTTTTTTTTTTAAATAACCTGGCCACAAATATGAAAAAGCTTAACAACACTTAAGGAAAATTTGGGTATTTATTAACTAATTGAGCCTGAGGACATAGCAAAAGCAGAGAGGTCACTGAGGAGGTTCTGGAATGTGATGGTACTGGGAAGGAGGAGAGTGAGAGGTCTGTTACTTGGACGATCTACTTTTGGGGATTGTTTAATAGTGGGAGGATTACATCACTCTGCAATCTCAAACTTGTGTGAAGGGAATGGGGAGATGAGTCAGTAGGTCAAACGCTTGCCACACAGGCTTGAGGACCGGAGTTCAGATTCCCAGCACCTACAGAAAAGCTGGTGGTGATGATAGCCCACCTGTGGTTCCTGAGCTCTGGAGGCACAGACACAGCAATCTCAGATCAAGCTGGCTAGATAGACTAGCAAAGCCAGAGAGTTCTGGGTTCAAGTGACAGACCCTGCCTCCATATGTGAGGTGGAGAGTGATTTTGGAAGACACTTGGCATCAACCTCTGATTCCACATGTATTCATACCCATGTGGGTATGCATACACACATGCATGCATGCTACACACAAACATACAAGCATTAGAAAGAAGATATACACAAACTGTGGCAGCTATGACATCACTGGTGATGTCATCTTATGGGACTACTCTCCTGAATGTGGTCTGACACCAACTGAAAAGTCATCATATGGTGTATGACTGTAAACCCTCGGGAGTGTGGGGACAAGCTATCCAGACACATTCCTTCTTTGTTTCTGACCTGCAAGTGGAAAAGTCAGAGAACAGAGGAGGAAAAGGTCATTTGGAGTCTTCACACTATTTAATAATTTGAATAAATCAGCATGAACCAAGAAGGAAGGAAAACTCTAGGAATACAGATGTTTGTAAGAAAGTACCAGAAGTCTTCTAGAATCTAGGCTGCAACCAAAGGCAGCTAGAAAGCCTGCCCTTCAGCACCTGGAAGCCCTGGTATGGGAAGAAGGCAAGGTCTTCCTGGAGCAAAAGGAACCCTGGGCTTATCTAAAGAGCGAGCACTTGTTAAGAACTCAGGTTCCAGATGGCAATTGTGAGTAAGGAAACATCATGTACTATCATTTCTAAGGAGTGCTTTGTTGATAGAGAAAGAAATATTGACTCATTAATGGCAGCTGATGAGCTGGGGGGTCTGGCCCCAACTCTGCCGCTGCTGCTGTTTGCATGTGGGAAAGCACAAGGGAGGTCGGGCTGGAGGTAGCTCAGGGCAGATGAGCCCCCTAAATGGAAGCCTTTTCATCCTTTGGCCTATACTCATATGCTTCTCTGTAGTTGGGGGGTTTTTACTCTTTTGGGAGGCCCGCCACCCACCTCCCAAATAAATCACACACAGAGACTTATTCTTAATCATAAATGCTCAGCCTTAGTTTGGCTTGTTGCTAGCCAGCTTTCTTAACTTTAAATTATCCTATTACCATTTGCCTCTGGGCTTTTTCCTTTTCTTTCTTCTGTTATCTCACTTTCACTCTTACTCTGTGGCTAGCTGGGTGGCTGGGTGGCTGGGTGGCTGGATGGCTGGGTGGCTGGGTGGCTGGGTGGCTGGGTGGTTGGCCCCTAGCATCCTCCTCTCCTTGTTCTCTTGCTCTTTCTTCCTTTTCCCAGATTTCTCCTATATATCCTCTCTGCCTGCCAGCCCCGCCTACCTCTCTCTCCTGCCTCACTATTGGTCGTTCAGCTCTTTCTTAGACCATCAGGTGTTTTAGACAGGCACAGCCACACTTCTTCACAGAGTTAAACAAATGCGGCATAAACGAAAGTAACACACCTTAAAATCATATTCTACACTTCTCCATGGCCAAGGGTTGTGCGCTCCCTGGAGCCATAGTGACATAGCTTTTCATAGTGTGCACGTGGCGGATGATGACTGATGCTTTGAATACAGAACTGTGTGTAGCTTGATAGGCAAGGATAGAGGACCACAGGGGACACTGGCTTGGAGTGTGTCATCCTGTTGGAAGACCTGTCAGAACTAGATTCACAATCTAGCTTTTTGTTTATTTGTTTGTCTGATATATATATATATATAATTTTTATGATAATTACATCATTTCCCCATTCTCTTTCCTCCTCCTAAACCCTCCCATGGACCCCACCTTGTTCTTTTTCAAATTCATGATCTCTTTTTCTTTAGTTGGTGGTGGTGGTGGTGGTGGTGGTGGTGGTGGTGGTGGTGGTGGTGGTGGTATGTGTATTCCTAAATATATAAATATAACTTACTCAGTCCATATAATGTTACTTGTATGTAAGTTTCCAGGGCTGACCATTTTGGATTGGAGAACTCATCAGTGTGCTCTTCCCCTGAGAAGTTTTCTGCTTCTCTCAGCATTCCTTAGTTGCCTGTAGTTTTTTTGTCTAGAGTCGAGGCTTCATGAGGTTTCCTCTTTTCCTTTTATCATGTCTGTCGGTGTCGTCTTTGTTCAGGTCACGTTTATACAGCCATGTTGATGAGACGTCATGGATGTGGCTTCTGACCGTTCTAGGAGCCACAATCTTGCGGTAAATCCCCGTTCCTCTGACTCTTACAATCTTTTTGCCTCTTCTTCCACAATGATCCCTGAGCCTTGGGCACGGGATTTGTGCTGTAAGTGTATCAGTTGGGACTGGGCTCCACAACACTTCATTTTTTCATTTTGATTGGTTGTAGTTTTCTGTAACAGTCTCCATTTGTTGCAAAGAGGAGTTTCCTTGATGAGGGATGAGAGCTACATAGTGTAGTTAGGCTTTATACTGTTTTAGTAAAGTGTTGATTATAGATTCTCCTCCAAGGTCCATGACTTCTCTAGCCTCAGGTAGCTGACTAGGTTTCTAGTACCAGGTGTCATTTTCCTCTTACTGAACTGACCTGAAGTCCAATTAGAGAGCTGTTGGTTACCACCAAGGTTTGTGTGCACCCTTAGGGTCAGAGAGTCATGCTGGTTGTTGTTGTGGTTCACAGGCATCGGTTGACTAGGATTATTGGTTGTTTCCCTGCTTTGAAAGCTCACATACTGCCTCCTGAAAGCTTTTCATGCTACCATGAAAGCTAGTCCTTAGGGAGAAGGTTTTCAGTTCAGATCCAGCTAGGGTCCTCTGGGCCCTGTTTCTGTGACCGTCTGCTTCACAGCTTTGACCTGATGTTCTCACCATGCCCTGCTCTCTGGAGCCGCCGTAGATCACATCCTTCACCTCCAGCCTCAGTTTTGGTTTCAGAGCTGGTGTTAGGTTGTTGGCGTGTGCTCTGTTCCCCATGCCGCCCGTCATGCATCTCACAGACCAGGAGTGAGCTGCTGTGAGAGACATTATCTTACTTAGTAGGAACGAGAATTTTGTGGCTGAGGGTCTTCTAGTTCGCATTTCAAGGAGTTCAAGAGAATTGGAAAGAGGCAGCTGGACCAAGACACACGGGTGTCCAAGCCGATGCATAAACTGGACATTCTTTTAAACCAAAATTACTTAAATATTAGTCTTGACATTTTCCTAGTAGAGAGAAAAAAAACCCCACACTTTCTTCTAATTCCAATAAAGGAATTAATTGCACTTTTGCTTACCAAATTAGACAACTTCTTGGGAGGCATGTTTAAAAAAACATACAGTCTAAACAATGAAGCATCCCTCCTCTCTCTGGCCAGGCTAGTGTAGGCTGGTATAGGCTGATGTAGGCTAGTGTAGGCTGGTGTGGGCTCGTGTGGGCTGGTGTGGGCTGGTGTGGGCTGATGTAGGCTGGGTAACCATGCATTTCAGACTTGAGGCTCACATGGGCCAGTGTCTGTGAGGTTTTAAATCTGCATCCAGGGAACTCTGCTCTGTCAGAAAGGGGCTCGGCTCACTCACTGGATGTGGATCCATGTGAGAGATGTGAGCACCAACAGCTAAGTGGGCTAGTCAGGGCCTTCCTGATGGATGGGCTTCCAGACAGCCCTGCATTTGACCTTCATGCTCTCTGTCTGGACCAGGAAGTGGTGGCACTGAGCTGTGAGCATGGGAGCTGCTGAAACTGTGGGTAAAAGAACAAAAAGAAATCCCCCACAAAAAACAAAAACAAAAACAAACAAACAAACAAACAAAAACAGAACAAGAAGGTTAGTACCTTCCTATCGGCTTTCCTGAAATCATGCTTTTGTGTGGGCAAAATACCACTCAATTCCTTAAAGTTGGTCTCGTTCTCTGTCTCCTCCACCAGTCCAGAGGTCCAGGGCCCACGATACCAGCTTAATTCCGCCATCAGTTTCCTTACCAGCTATAATGCAGCGGTGACACTTGCTTGTTTTTCATGTCACATGGACTCAGTGAAGTCATGTGTGGAAAAAACCTAGCTGTACTGCATCCTGCTGGCTAGACTGGAAACCATCCAGAAGGCGCTTTTCACAGGGCACATGCTCAGCTGGTATTAATTGTTTTGATCTGTGCTCTCAGCCTCTGCATCTTGTCCTCACTTCTGCTACCTCCTCCCACTTCTTCTATGTCTGTCTCATTTTGCCAAATTGTTCATTCATCGGCTAGAACACCGTGTGTACCAAGGCTTGCACTAACTGTTAGAGAGTCTGAAATAAATAATATCCATGACAGATTGCCGCACAAGGTTAGGGGATGTGCACGGGGAGCCTGTGGAGAGCCCGGCAGGAGGTACCCCCCCCCCCCCGAATCTCAGCCCTCTCATCTCCTCCCTAGGAGATCATCACCTCCATCCTGCTGAGTGGGCGGATAGGGCCCAACATCCAGCTGGCTGAATGCTATGGGCTGAGGCTGAAACACATGAAGTCAGATGAGATCCACTGGCTGCACCCACAGATGACGGTGGGCGAGGTGCAGGACAAGTATGAATGTCTACACGTGGAAGCTGAGTGGAGGTAGGAATGGCACCCTCCCTTCGAGCATTCTCAGGGTTCAGAATCTTCTAGAAAATCGGAGTGGCTTTCTGGACTTAGTCCTCCCACAGTGTCCTGATGCAAGTATTTTCAAAACCTAAGCCAGGTGGATAGCGAATCCCCATCCCAGGACAGTACCTAGGTGCAGTCCCAGACCAGATGCTGTTGGTGCTATGGTGAAGGGGAGCAGAGGGTGGGAAGGGAGAGAGGAGAGCCTAGGTTAAGGGCTGGTCTTTGAACTAAGAAAGCTAGTATCCACTGGGGAGAAGAGATGACAGTCAGGGCTAGCTAGCTGTGAGGCCCAGTGCCTGCTGGCCACCTCTCTGGCATGGTTCTCTCCCTGGTCAAAAGCAGGAAAAGAAACTGTTCTGGATCCATGGGCAGAGGCATCATGGATAACCCTTGCATGCTGAAGGATAGAGTAGCTTTGGTCCCTCTTAGGAGACTCTTAGGAGTCTGGCTTCCCAGTGTCTACCAGAATCTTATCTTGTTACAGGTATGACCTTCAAATCCGCTACTTGCCAGAAGACTTCATGGAGAGCCTGAAGGAAGACAGGACCACACTGCTGTACTTCTACCAACAGGTGAAAAGCACCCCAGTGTCTCATAGCACTTTAAATGCTGAGTCACATCCGTTCTCTTCGGGGGAGATAGAAAGATGAAGCCCAGCCTCGTAAAAGGCTTCCCTGTGGCTGTTTTTATGTCCCCAGCTCCTCTTGAGATTCGGTGTGGCCAGGTAACTGGCTAGTGAAGCAGGAAAAGCAGGTAGGTTAGTGCTTTCTAGCCCCCTTCTGCCACTGACCACCCTGGTATCCCAGGGACTTCATTTACATGAATTTGTCTTCTCCTCTTTAAGTCTAGAAGAAGAATAACAATATCCGCTTTAGAGAGCTGTCGTGAGGACCAAGTAATGTCCATGGCAGGATGCTGGTGATTGGCCTGAGGAAGAACCAATCACGCTTTGTAGTTCTTACCAATTCTCATGGTGCAAAAGCCCCTGTGGTGGCTGCTTTCAAGCTACCACCTGGCACCCACCAGCTCACACAACTTTTTAAAAGTGTGCTAGCTGGCTCTCTTGAGCTGTCTGAGCCTCCCTCACATACCGGGGGACTAAAGTACCAGACACAGCCCCTGCACAGAGGAAGCCCAGAAACAGTGGAGACAGAGCAGGTGCCACCAGTTTCTTTCTGATCTTAGCCTGCACCTCCCATCTTGTTGGCCAGACATCAAGCCAGGCATTTCTTGAACTCCGAGTGACATCTATAACCACTCACCAACATGGGCATGGATAAGTTACCAACTCCTGCCCAAAATCTTCCTATCTACATTCCTTCCTTCCTTCCTTCCTTCCTTCCTTCCTTCCTTCCTTCCTTCCTTCCTTCCTTCCTTCCTTCCCTTATCTCTATTGCTTACTATACCCCCCTCTTCTATTTTTCTTACAATACTAAAGGCTGTACTTAGGACATCACACTTGCTAGGCAACTGTTCTTCTACTAAGCCCAATCCTCAGCCCTTTTCCCCCCTGCAGCGTCTCATTTTTATTTTATTAGGTCTTTGAGACAGGCTCTCCCTATGTAGCCGGGCTGTCCTGGAGCTTGCTGTGTGCCACGGACTGGCCCATCAGGGGTACCACGACCGTAGGAGAACCAGGGCTTGGGTAGTCAGGAGGGAAAGGATTCGGCGAATGACAGACAGACAACACACTCAGAAGTGGTTTGAATCTGCTGCAATTTTACTTCTGTAAATCAGTAGTGTATATACAGAAAAGAAAACTATGAAGTCATACAAGGAACAACAAGAGCTTGGCAATAATTCAATTACATCATCTTTAAAAAACAGCAAGCACACAATTATTAATCAGCGCTAGACATATCCCTTCACCTACAAGAACTTTATGACCCAAAGAGTAGTCTGTGTTTTTTAAACTTAGTACAGTCGCTAGACTTGTGTAGGCTTCTTGCAGCTGTGTCCTTCATCTTTATCTCAGCCACAAGCTAGTTTATTATTCATTTTTACTTTTCTGGTTCTCATGACCCATTTAGCCAATTTGGATGCTGCAGATCCTCCCTAAGTCTTTCTTTAGTTCTTTTATCACATATCTCTTTTAATATAAAACCTTTTTACCTGCTGGAATATGGACTCTTGTACTTTTACGCCTGTAAGGGGAAGGGGTTCTGCTGTAGTCCTTAAGTTTCCCATGCTGAACTTCCTCAACAGAGGGGCCCACCATCTGCCTCTTATGAGATAACGTTTTTCTACCATAAATCACTTTAGTTGGGATTCCTAAAGGATTCCTAGTGGGTGAGTGTTCATTCCTTAGAAGTGCCTGAACTATTATACTTTCTATTATCTAGCAGCTTGGGGTCTTTAAGGAATAGCTCATTCTGCTACATCTAAATAAGGTTCATGTCCGGCTTCCCCTTTCCTCCATAGTTCACAACCCAAGCATTCATTAATTTTGGCTGTGCTTCATAGATTAATTAGAACATTATCAGAAAAGCAGTTATACAGAACCCATAGCCCAGGGAGCTTATGATCCGTGAAGCACGTCTCCTTCGAGAAGGAAGCATAACACGGGCACTCTGCCAGGGACCTCCAGGGAGCTTAGTCCCGTGGGACACGTATCTCCCGTCCGCTATTATTGACATAATTGTTCATGTCACACGGACGACACTGGAGTTGGTGTGGCAGCTGTGTAGACCAAGCTGGCCTGGAACTCACAGAGTATCATCTGCCTCTGTCTCTCAAGTACTGGGATTAAAGGCACGTGCCACCATGTTGGCTCTCATTAAGTTGACAGAGCTAGCCCTGACAAACTCCCATAGCCCAAAGGGACCTTGAACTTGCAATCCTCCAGCTTCAGCATCCAGAGTAGCTGAGATTACAGGCCTGAACCACAAGGCCTGGCTTCAGTTTTATTATCTCCAAAATGGCGGTGGGAGGAGGGGATGGAGACCCTGGTCCATGCTGGGAAACTGTCTCAGTTGCTTTCCCATTGCTGTAAAGAGGCATCATGACCAGGGCAACTTACAGAAGAGTTTATTAGTCTTAGAGGTTCAGAAGGTGAGTCCAAGATCATTATGGTGGCGGGTTTGGCAGCAGGCAGGTAGACATGGTACTGGGGCAGCAGCTGATACCTTACATCCTTATCTGCAGGTAAGAGGCAGAGAGGGAGAGAGACCCTAGGAATGGTCTGGCCTTTTAAAACATCAAATCCTTCCTCCAGTGACACACCTCCTCCCACAAGGCTATACCTCCTAATCTTTCCCAAGCAGTTCCTCCAACTGAGGACCAGGCATTCAAATGTATAAGCCTGTGGGGGCCATTCTCATTCAAACCACCTCTATAGACACGAGAGACATAGCCCAGGAGAAATCAGTGTGCTTAGGAAGGCATGAGTCTGACCCTCGGCCTTTCTCCCACCAGCTCCGGAACGACTACATGCAACGCTATGCCAGCAAGGTCAGTGAAGGCATGGCTCTACAGCTGGGATGTCTGGAGCTCAGGTAGGTAACCGTGAGCCCTCTTCAGGGAGAACAGTGCCGGCTTTGGACATGTTGGCTTGTCCCTCCTCTAGGAAGTGACAGTGGGTATATGAGAGACAGGGAGAGGAGGAGAGGAGGCTAGCAGCCTGAAGGACTCACCGTCTAGTCTTCATGGTAGACAAGGGAGAAGGGCATTTCCGCTTGGCCTGGTCTCCTCCTCCACCTTGACCTGTCCCTGCCCTTGCCTCTGAGCTGCCTGTCTCCCCCACCTGCCCATCACTGCTGCTGTCACTCAGTGCCTGGGTCTAGGAAAGCTCTCAAAGATGGGAATCTCAATCTGGGCTGCCTATGGCTGCATCCCAAGCTCCAAGAGGTAATTACGTAATCTGTACGTATGTCAACACACCATTCAACCATGACTTCACAGTGTACGGAGGCGGCACGTGTGCATAGTTAATTATTATCAGAGACAGAATGAGTATGTCCCAAACAGTCTTCTACCAGGAGACATTAACCAGGAAGAAGAAAGTCGAACTAGTCCTAGAAGGAAGTAAAAGATAATGGGTGGGGTTAGGGTGGGGATCCGGGGCATTTCCAGACACGGGGATCAGAGGACACAAAAGCTTTGGTTGAGAACCACAGGGGATGGGATAGTGGAAGCCATCACCATTATGGTGGCAGGCTGCTGACATCATTAGAATGGCGTCATTAGAGTGAGACAGAAGGACAGTCTAAGAAGCCAGGCTTTACTTTTAGCTGTTGGGTCCCATTGCCATTTGGGGCAGAAGAGGATCCTGTGGCTAAACTTGTGTTCTTAGCCTGGTCTTGACCAAGGCCACAACATCTTCAGTTTGATACCCATCTGCCACTCTACCTCTCTCTCTGCTCTGCATCCCCATTTATGGAAAAGTAGCTTCAACGTCTGACTGCACATTGTGGTTACCTGGGAGGTAGATACACTCGAGTCCCACCCTTGGCTCTGTGGTCTACAAGACCTGTGTGGGACCTTAGCGGATGAACTTTTAGTCAGCTTTGGAGGCGGTTTAGATGCAGTTAGTTCACTGGAAGTGCTGGAAGACTTTCAGGAATGTTACCAGGGAAACCCTGACCAAATGTTACTTCCAGTTAGCCCAATATGTCATTCTGGGGGAATTCTGACTCTACCCATAACTTCTAAATTGACTGAAGATAGAACTCTGTTGCCACCTCCATGGGACTGGGGCCTTGGAGAGAGGTTGATGGGCTCCTTGGTGAGGGGTTGGGGGGGCTGTGCAAGCAGAAGGTGAAGATTCCATGTTGATTTGAATATCTGAGATTGTTAGCCTCTTAAAGACATCTCATAGCCTTATAATTACTGGCTGTTGGTCCCAACGAGCAAGAACCCATGAGCATCACCATAAGGACCTGTCATCTTAGGTGCTCAGAGCTGGTACACCATGGATGTCCTGGAGTTTGTTGCTTGTGCCCCTGTCTGTCTTCTGGGTCTGCTGAAGTCCTGGAGCCCACACCACGTACTACAGGAGTCTTCTCAGAAATGAGCCAATTTGGAAAAGCAGCTCTATTGAACTTTGTATTTGTGGGGCTCAGGCCAGACTGTGGTGTCATTTTGAGACTCCAGTAATCCCCCTGTCCAGCTCTGCTGGCAAGTGATTTCATTTTCTTACACTCTCCAACCATCTCCAAGCTGGTAGTGGTTATAGCCCAAATGCCAAGCATGGTACTCAAGGGCTAGACAACCAGAGAGGTATCTTAGTTGCCTTCTAAAGACAGTCTCATCAAGAGTACACAGTGTTCTGGAGTCTGTCCCCTAATCACCATAGGGGTGTCCCCAAACTCATACTTGTTTCATGATCCAACATCCTGTCCCATGTGTCCTAAGCCTCAGAAAGAGTCAAGCTCTGACTCTGAGGGCCAGGGATGTGATGTTCCAGAGGGGATACAGAAAACATCTACGCAAACCTAATAGGCTTCCAGGCCCAGTGATTTTCAAATGGAAAGGTAGAATACAAGGCTTACATGGTGATGTGATGAGTGGATCTTTCAAATCAGATTACTACTATTTCTCACCAAGAGTAAGACTCATTTCTGAAAATCAGACCGTATGGCAGAACCTTCTAGGACTGTGGTTCTTTGCTGAAAGTCATGGGCAATAGTGCCTCATTCTAACAAGATCAAGGGTTGCATAACCTGCCTGCAGATAAATGACATCACCAGAAAAAAATAACATATTCTTTCCTGGCTTAAAAATGTATGATATGAGCATAAGACAGGGGACTGGTGACATCAAGCCTCAGGGGACCGGGTTCCTGTTGAGAAGAATTGGGCTGGCTGGGAAGAACGAAGAGTCTAAAGTGGGATGCCTGAACAGGACTCTTGAGTTTTCATTTGCTGTGCTGCTCTTGACAAGTTACTTAACATCTCTGTGCCCTGATTTCTTCATCCTTAAAACAAGAATGTTGTTAGCAATAACAATGTTGGAGGGCTGTTAGGAAACACGAGTTAGTTAATATATTTACAGTCCTTAAAACAAGGACAGGGACAGATGTGTTCTAGAATTAGTTGTTTATTCATTGAATGTGTAAGGGGTCTGGGATCTGGAGAGTCCCAAAGAGAGGGTGAGGGGCCAGGAGGAGGTCATAGGCCCTGGCAGGCACCCAAAGGGTGACCAGGATGGAAGAGAACTGTGCGAGGGAGAGCAGGTAGCCTACCTCTGTCTCTGTGGCAAGTGAGCAGGCTAGAGCCCCTTCTTATTACTCTTAATTATAGTTGTGGTACAGGATTTCGCATGTGCCAGGCATGCGCTCTAGCACCGGAATAGACCCCTGGGCCCCAGTCCACTCAGTTTTGTTATCTAGAGAAGTTGTAGGTCCACAACAAAGATGAGCAGAAGGCACAGGGATTTCTCATGACTCCTGGGCCCCGAACATACACAACTTTCCTGACTGTGAGTGTCCCTCAAGAGCAGTGTGATTCCTACGGTCGGCGAATACCCACACGTGCACCTGTGCCCCCCAAAGCCCACAGCTCACATCAAGGTTTACCTCAGTGTCACACACTCTGAGTGTGGACAAAGGCATGTGGCCACTATCGAAACACCGTGCGGGAGTTTCGCTGCTTTGAACAACAGCTTGCCTCTCCCTCCCAGGCCAACACTCATCTTTTTATTGTCGTCATGGTGTTGCCTTTCTCAGACTGTCACACAGCTGAAATGATAGCTAACTGACATTGATTTGTTTGTTATTTCTAGAGGAGTTCTTTAAAGACGCCAAATACATCACTTTGTGTAAATATCCTACTACAAATTAAAATGTGAAGTTCATGGGCCATATGCTAGAAATTAGTCAGAAAGACCAAGTAACTTATCTTCTTTGACCTGAGGCTACCAGGAATATTTCCCATACCCAGCGCAACAACTGAATTTTCTGAACCAAAGAATCATGGTGAATGTGTCACCCAGGATTTGTTAGGTAGTGACTGACAAGTTAAGATTAGGATTAGAGAAAAAATACTCCCCTTGCTTTGATTCAGAAGGAACTTATCCTTGTGGTTAACCTATAAATGTTGTTAGCAAGTTACCATTTTTATTACTGCCAACTGGATTTGGCGTGTCTTTATTTTCTTTATTCCTGGGGATTGAGGTTGGATCTGTCATGAGTCTGCACCTGCCCATAGACTACTGCCATCTAGTGTTTGCTTCTCAGAAGTGCAGGCTCAGCCTGGGGAGAACCAGCCAGTACTAGAGGCACTCCAAACAGGTACAGCTTCACTCAGTCACCCTGATAGAAAGATCTCAGCACAGGGCCCCTGGGGAGAGCAGGGTCTCTAATGACCCTCCAGACCTCTGAATGATGCATGATGGATCCAAATATTGGAAACATAGGACTGAAGCACAGTCGAGTTATTAGAAACTTCTGTTAATGGTGATTCTATGACCAGTTTGCAGGGCACAAAAGACAGGGGCCATCAGGGACAGAAGGAGTGAGCTATGAAAACTGCACGTCAGGAGACTGGGGCTATCTGAGCCTCCTTTTCCTAATTCAATACTATTCTATTCACTACTTTCCAAAACATTCTAAAAACGCTGCTGGTTTGGGGTCTTATCCCAACATGTGTTTATCCTTTTGCTTAGCAAAATGTTTTCATTTTTTAAAAAATATTTTATTATTATTTATTTATGTGTATATGTGTGTTTGTCCATATGTGTGCATGTATCTAAGATTAGGGCCATCCCCTGAATCTGGAGTTTCAAGCAGTTGTAAGCTGCCTGATGTGGGTGCTGGGAATTGAACTCGGGTCCACTGCAAGAACAATACATGTTCTTAACCACTGAGCCATCTCTCCAGCCCCATGTTTTCATTTTTTGAGACAGGGTCTTATGTATCTCAAGTCACTGTCAAACTCACTATGTATCCAAGGACAACTTTGAATTCCTGATCCTCCTCCCTCTACCTCCAGAGTGCTGGGATAACAGGGGTGCAGTGCATCATCATACCCAGCTCAAAGCTCCTTAAAAATACGGCTCAAATGTTTTGTATACACATCTCAAATCCCATTCATTCATTCATTCATCCCACAAGGACTGTATCCCCAAAGTGACCTTAAGGGACCACACTCACTTGTTCTGGGAGGACAGTCTCCTCATAGGATTCATCCACTCTGACTGGCATGCTCTTTCGTTCCCCTCTTCAGCCTGAGAAAGACTCCATTTTTAAGTTCTGTTTTTGATTGACACATCATAATTGTCTGCATTCATCAACATATATGATTTCTTTATGGTAAGAATGTCCACAATCCTTTCCTGTTGCCTTTGGAATATTACATTTTTAGTTCCAGTCACCTCACTGCACAGCAGAGCACACAGCTGATTTCTCTTCTCACACTTTACCATTACAAGGTGGTCAGGGTGGGGGGTAAACACTTTCCATATTTGGGCAACTTCTTTAAATTGTGCAAGTTGGTGCTTCCTGCCCAGCTTTATCTGCAGAGGGGATTTTAAACCGGGTCTAGGAAGCATCTATTTAAGGAAATGATCATCCACTCCTCCTGATGAGCCAGCCCAAGAATCTCTCCATCTTGAAGGCTTTTCTCTCGCATCTTCCCACGAGTGAGACTGTGACATCTGCCAGACCCTCGACTTTAGGTTGGTTCTGTCTATGCTGGCAAATAAAAACTCCAGTGACTTAGTGTCTTAGTTTTTTTAATCCTTTGCCATCTCAAATCCCATCCCTGGTGGTATACCTCATCCAACAAAGTCACACCTCTTCATCCTTCCCAAATAGTTCCACCAACTGGACACCGAGTATTCAAACATATGAGCCCATGGGGACCATTCTCATTCAAAATACCACATTTCCCTCCTCGGTCCCCATAGGCTTGTGGTCATATCACAATGCAAAATGCGTTTAGTTCAACTTCCAACATATAATGGAACTGAATATACATTATCATTCCAAAAGGGAGGAAAGGGGGCACAGTGAGGAAATACTGGACCAAAGCAAGACTGAAAACTAGCAGGGCAAACTCCAAATCTTGTCGCTCTGAGTCTAATGTCAGAGGGCTTAGATGGCTCTACCCCTCAGGATCTGCTGACTACAACATGCTTCTCTCCCTTGGGCTGTTTACACTCCCTGTATGCTGCTCTCCCTGACAGATTCTCATGGCTCTCAAATCTCCAATATGTTGGGATCTCCGGAGCAATCTGGCTTCACTTTCAGAGCTTCATGCAGTGGCTTTCCAGTGCCTCCATGCAGGACTCCCGCACTACACACCTGGCTTCAGTGGCTTTCCTTAACCATGGAGGAAGATTCCACATCCCCTTTACTCATGTGTCCTTCACAACTCTGAATCCAGGACCATGTGGACAGCACTGCCAAGTTTGACTTCCCATGTGCATAGACCCTGGCCCCTTGAACCACATTTGCAAGAGATCTCCTTTATTGTTGCTTTTCAGTAGCAGAAAATTCCTCAGACTTTTCCTTTTTACAAGTTGGAAGCTGAGCTATGTGCGGTCTTCCCAGAGAGCAAGGTCTCTTTATTCTATTTCATGCCAGGCCTCTCCTTATCTCTTTCAGTACAAGCATTGGCTCCAACATTAAATTTCCTGGTCTTCTTTTTCTCTTTAAACTGTATATTGTGTATTTCTTTTTGCCCTGCTTGCTCCTTTTCATTGAAGATCTGCATGGGAGTTCTTACTAATAACCATGTGACAGAGTTGATATTAAGCTGTCTTAAAATCTCCTTCACCAAGGAAATTAATCCAATACTTTTTAATTTAACCTCAGACAGATTCCTAGGACAAGGGAAGAAAGCAACCTCATTTTTTTTGTCAAAATATCACAAGAATGGTCTCTAGCCACATCACCAATATTGTTCTCCTCTGAAACCTCTTGAGCTGGTGGTCTTCTATGGTCCACATGGCTCTCAGCACTATTGCCTTCCAAGCTCCTACTAGGATGGCCCATTAAGCTTCACTTAAAGCATTCAACTGCTTTCCTAGTTCAAAGTCCTAACGTTTCCCACATTCCTCCAAAAAGCAGCATAGTTGGCCTGTCATAACAATACTCCATTTCTGATACCAACTTAGTTTGACTTAGTTTTTTCTTTAATTTTTGTGATGAAACACCATGGTCAAGACAACTTATAAAAGAAAGCATTTAATTTGGGCTTACAGTTTCAGAGGGCTTACAGTTTAGTCCAGGAACAGCTGAGAACTCACATGTTGATCCACAATCACAAGGCAGAGAGAACACTGGGAATGTTGAGAGTCTTTTGAACCCAGTGACACACCTCCTCCAACAAGGCCACACCTCCCAATCCTTCCCAAACAGTTCCACCAACTGGGGACCAAGTATTCAAACCTATGAACCTATGGGGACCATTATCAAACCACCACATATGGTAATTCAGAAAGAACTAAAATCCTCTTTTTTGGTTCCTTGACAATCAACATTTGTACTGTTAGAACACAGCTGTGTGAAGAAAGCCAGGGTGTGCATTACCTCGGGCACATGTTGTAGCTCACTCAGTCCACAGCTCACTCAGTGCAGTAAGTGTGAACAACCACACAGTCTAGAACAGTAAAGTGGCAATTAACGAGGCAATCCCACGTAGTTTATCTGGTAGCTAAAAGAGGTTTATTTCGGAGTAACTTACAACCAGTAAAGGGTTTGGTTACAGGATCTGGGAGAGGTGAGATGCAATCCAGCCAGGTTCTCTGGAGAACGCTGACTTGGTCTGCAATCCAGCATCCAGGATCATGAGGAGCCAAGAGAGAGTCGGCATGTACACATCTCAGGTCTTAAGGGGTCCCCTGTCTTGGCCATGCCCCAGGGGCAGGTCATAGGCAGCTGTGGCAGTTACCTTGCTGCCTCACTAGGGGCAGTGCTTCAAGGTCAAAGCTGCAACAGCTACCCACCACAGAACAGTCCTGGGAGGTTTGCTCTGAGGTTTTCTAGGGATGTGATAGAAGCAGGTATCACTAGCTTGGGAAACTTTTAAAGCTGCCATGATTGACCCTAGAACTTAACCACAGGGCCCTTTAGATAGGTGGTGGAGGCACCCTGGACATGCCCCTTATATCTTATAGTTGAAGCTCCTCCTGCTACCCAGCCATCCTGTGATTTCCAAATTTTCAGACCTGCCCTACGTAGGCTCCCCCAACTTCTCAGGCACTGCTCTATCCAGAGAGAAGTGGAGGAGGGGAAGAGCCAGAGTTTTTCATTTCCTGAGTGCTCTCCTCATTTAGGGACATTCAGGGCTGGGTAATTTCTTGTCATGATGAGCTCTACATGGATCCACACTTGTAGTACACATCTCCAGATGTTGTCAGCACCACGTGGAGCAACAAAAAGCAGCCCCAGATATAGATAAGTGTTCCAGGCTGTGGGGGATAGTGTCAAGTTGCCCCCATTGAGGACACTTGGGCCCATGCAAGGCCATACAATGGGAATTTGTTTAGTAAATTAAACATATGCAGCACAACTACAGATTTTAGTTTAGGTTAGTTTTGAGGCAGGGACTCACTCTGTAGCCCAGGCTCACCTGGAGCACATTATACAGTTCAGGCTAATCCCAGACTTTTGACACTTTTGCTACATGCTAAGACTCTAGGTATAACCATATTCTTTGTTTCATTTCATGGCTTCCTTTCATTTGATATGGTTTAAGACTTTCTACCTTTTTTCTTTGCTTGGAAAAAGGTAGGAGAGAGGTATATTCTAATATTGTTAACTAGAATTCAGTAATATTCCCCAGTAAATGATGAATTGTCCCCTCCACACCATACTCAGCCAAACATGCCCCTTCTTGATTAAGAAAAATAAAATAAGAGGTCTTTAATTTTCTATCCTACAGCATCCCATCCCATGGCATTTTAAACACATTTAGTGTGGAGGCTCCTGTTGTGCTGTACCTTTCTCACTAGGGGCCCATTCTCCAATCTCTCTCTTACTTTGTGTCTCTTTTTTCTTCTACATCAGACAGTGGAAACAAATGCAGATAATGGCCTGGTGTGTGTGTGTGTGTGTGTGTGTGTGTGTGTGTGTGTGTGTGTGTAAGGTGGGAGGGGACCTGACATAAATGACTTCTGAGTGAAGTTTATATAACAACATTTCCTTCATATATATGACAGCTAAGAAAGGAGTTAACCTTAGTCTTCATAGCCCCAGGGGATCACTAAGAGGAAGGAACAGGGCAGTCCATGAAGTACATATGCAATGGTGGATAGACTTCCTCTGAAGACCATGACCTTGGGATGTTTATTTAGCCACTGGTCTCACGACAGTCATTGTCTTAAATTTTTTCATGTAAACAAGTAATACTAACTTAATATGGAATGCTGAGAACATGTAGGAAAGGTAAGAAAAAAAAACCTCCCTAAAAGTGTCTAAAATTTACTCAAGCAGGGGTGACCTTGTCAATAGGCAATTCTATTCAGAAGTTTGGTTTTCTACAATTAATATTAATATTCATCAAGAGGTAACCATTTCTATTGCTTTATAGTATATTTGAGAGTATACTCAAAGGTACGGAGTCTTAAAAACTGTTAAGGATGGGGCAGTCCATGTTGGATGTTGTGGGCGCGGGACATGTTTCTCCTGTGATTCATGGTGTAGTTGTTTTTTCTTTGCCCAGAGTATGGAAATACTTCCTTGGAATCCTCAGTTTTTAAACAGTGTTATTTATATTTATCTTTTAACTGACCAAGAATAAACATTGTGGGATCTGGAGAGATGTCTCAGGAATTAAGCATGCTTACTGTTCTACTAAAGAACCAAAATTCAGAGCTCTTGCCTACACCGAGCCCCTCATAGAGATTGGTAAACTCTAGCTGCAAGGGATCTGGCGCCCTCTTCTGGCCTCCATAGGCAACAGTGTGCACGTATGCACAT
>CABHPP010148576.1:953-13272 GCA_902168425.1 Peromyscus attwateri
TTGTTCACATTCATTAAAGATAAGAGATAATTAAGGACAGGGGTTTAATACAAATTCTTAGTGAAAATTTAAATTTAGACAGTTTAAAAAGTATTTATATTACCAACCAACCAACAAACATTAGTATTAATCTGTGAGCTCCAGAAGACTCCATGGGATGTGTTAACTTCCCAGGGATACAGTTTAAGAACCACTTACATAAACAAACAATAAATTAGCGTTCCTGTCTCTTTTCCTCTGTTGTTGATACACATTTGCTTTCAAAATTTTGGAAGTTAGTAATTTGGTTACTAGGAGATTAATAAGCCTCTCTGCGCTGTCATCAGTAAATGTCATGTACACAAGGTGCATATTTCTAATGTTAAGCAGGCTACCTAAAGATGTTCTATGGTCCATTTGGTGTATTTTTACCACTGTATGACTTTCTTCTGCCCTAAGGAAAACAAAACTTCCCTCGTCCTAAGTTTTACATTAGTTGTATGTCTAACGGCTTTCTAAGTTTATATACTTTGATTTTGTAAACTGAATTGTAGAATCAGGGTATAGAAAAGGACATTTATCAGGCTTCTTCTAGTTGTTTGTAAACAATTGGAAATACCAAGACCATAGTGTTGAATATAAGGAAATGTGACTATCCCATTTATTTTAATTTACATGTTAAATATTTAATAATTCAAAAGTGTAATAACTGCATTTATGCATTTGAATTAAGTGCATTTGACTTTGGAGTCAAAAGGTACTTCATATCAGCATTTAATTTAAATAAATGATGAAATGTGAGCGCTGAAGGTGAGATATGCTGTATATATAGCAATCTCAGAATTAAACACAATCAGTTCTCACAGTAGGATTACATTCCTAATTTATAGTTATATTATACATTTATAATAACCTGTCTCCAGTAGATCTGACTCATTTGTATCTTGTTTTTTATCATACATTTAGGGATTTTATTATTATTATTATTATTATTATTATTATTATTATTGAAAATGAGGTTATATAGCATGTTAGCATTTCACTATCATCAGTATTTCACTGAAACACGATCAGTGTTTTGAAATGAATGGGATATCTATACATAGATTCTTCCATAAAAGTGAAAATATCTGATATGGTAACTTTGATAACATTTGGGAAAATGTTAAGTACTTTAATGGAATTTTATGAGGTTCAATTCAGCCCTTTTTAAAAATCGTTGTTGTTCATTTTCATGATTGCTTTAAAAACATCCAGCTTATGGAGCCGGGGAGAAGAGCGATGGGTGGGTGGTTAAAGCGCCTGCTGTGCCAAGCCTGAGGACCTGAGTTCAGATCCTAGGAGCTGTGTGACAGCCTCCTACATAAACATGCATCCCTGCTCCCCGTGCTCCCCTGGAAGGACGGAGACAGACAGGAATGTCCGCAGATCCCCAGGGGCCAACTAGCCTGGTGCACACACAGACTGTCTAAAACAGAGTTGTAGGTGAGGACCAGCCCCAGAGATTGTCCTCTGACCTTCGCCCGTGACCCCTCCACAAATCTAGCTGTCTTTAAATGATTCCAATTTTCGAAAAGAGTTAGAACAATTGCTTTGTAATCAGTGACTTGGACACGTGGCTGCATCTATGTGCTTTGAAGTATGCATCAAATGTCAATGAGGCATCATTCGCTTTCATCTCTGCCATGTGACCCAGATTTAATAAAGGATCATCTCAGTGGCTACATTATTACTCGTTGCTTACAACGGTATGTCAGTGCTTGAATTGCGTCAGGACAGAAGTCATTTGGAAGTGCTGGAGAAGCATTTTTTTTTAAAAACCTGAAAACACCCGATTTAAATATATGCTGTTTACATCTTAATATAACTATCTTAATGGTTATTATGTTGCTAAGCAAACGTTTTCAATAAGGGTACAAGTTTCATTTTTGAAGAAAAGTTGTCTAGGACCTGGGAAGAGCAGGATTTGTATTATAATTCTCAAATGAGAGTTTGCAAATGGCAGTTTGTATCCAGCTAACCTTGGGAACAAACTGTGTGCCACTCTAGAAACCTTGGACAGATCATCGAGACTCATGTGTCTCATTGCATCAGATGCATTTCCTGCTGACTATCTACACATACATGTTCAGCATTCACACTTACTTCTTGATTAATGTGAAGTGTGTCCACCGATACCCTAATCTTACTTGTTTGTCTGATTGACTCATGCATATAATATACAGCAGTCACAAATGTATGTTGTATACACATATACATCAAACACAAATGTATGTTGTATACACATACATGGCAGACACAAATGTATGTTGTATACACATATACAGCACACACAAATGTATGTTGTATACACATATACAGCACACACAAAAGACTTGTTTCACGAATGCATACAATAACTTTCAGAAAATTTCCCCCAGATTTAGCATTTCATATTTCATGTGAGTGTGTGGGAATGGGGAATATTGAAATGGAGACGAGGACACAGTTAAGACCAACACAGTATCACCGAGCACAGTGAGCACTTAGAGTAAGAAGTTAGAGAAACAGCTCGGTGCCGAGGTGCTTGCTTGTCCAGTGGGTGCAGGAACTGCAGCCTTGGGCTGCACACTGGTTTGTTTGCCTGGGAGAAGTGTTAGTGCATCCGCGCACACCCGTAGTTCCTGCGCTCCCGCATTCAAGTCCAAGAGGATCACAAGTCCAAGGGCAGCCTGGATTCCACAGGAAATTACAGGCTAGCCTGCGCTGCACAAAGGGAGCGGGAATTTGGAAAAATCTTTATTACATTAAACAAAGTGACACACTTAAAAGATGAAAAAAAAAAAAGACTTTACTATTCTCTTTTACCTGAGATTTATGTTGGTAACACCATGTAGTGCAGGCAGCCAAGAACCAGCTGATTATCTGTGCCTTTTCAAACTGTTTTTCTGGAACATACGTGGTACAAATCTGAAATCACTGAAAGTTGGTTTTAAAAGAGTCTCTGTCATTAAGATCTGGGTCTATCTCCTGTTCTAAATATTTGCTTTTTAAATTTTTAAAAACTTAGTGTATGTGCGCTTGCGTGTACATGTGTGTGCGCGCACGTGCGCGTGTGTGTGTGTGTGTGTGTGCGCGCGCGCGCGCGTGCGAGCATGAGTTCTGTGGATTAAACTCACGTCCCTAGACTTGTCTGACAAGTGTCTGTTCCTACGATGCTGTCTCACTGGCCCTGAGTATTTACATTGAATGAGCATCTTTAAAATGTAATAACATTCTCTCATCACCATGTTAATAGTCCCTTAGAAGTCTTGTTCAGGAAAAGCTTTGCAGAGTGTATAGGAGATGTTTTCTTCCTAATCGAACCACCTCTAGAGACTGGTATCCTGTCACTCTAGAAAACAGTGGCAAATAGTGAAGTAAGAGCAGAATCGAGTTTCTCGATGAAATTTGAATTTGGCTTCTCTCTAATATCATAGAACTTTCTCAATTTATGTATGCATGCGTGCTTATGAAAACATATACAGGCATTGGAAAGCATACTGGTAGATCTGAGTTAAGTGTTTGTTCAATTTAGGTACATAATAATATTCTATACTGAATACTTGTATTTATATATAATTATAAACATTCCAGAGTAATTTATTTTCTTATTTAATTTTATATTAAGTTGCCACTAAAAGGCAAAACATAATGAACAAATACGTGTGCTATGTTCCGGTTTTTCAGTTGCTGTCTGGAAAGTTCTATTCTTTCATATTGCAATTTTGTTCTCCTGTCCCTTTGAGTGATCTTTAGGTGGGACTCCGGACTTTTGCAGCAAAATTGTGAAAAATATTGTAGCTTTCATAAGCTTGTGCGAGTATTAAAATTCATGCAGAGGCTCCAGGAATGTGATTATAGAGACTGGATCGAATAAGTACAATTTTCTACACCTCACGTATTATCAAGTTAAAATTCATTTTTTTTCTCAACCCGTGGATTTTAGAAGAAAATTTGCATGTCATTCTGAATTTTCTTAATTTAGCTTAATGATAAGTTCTACTAGACCTCTTAGTTCCCTTTTAGCTATTTTCTTCTCCTGATTTGCGTCCTCTACAGTTCCTGTATTGGGACCTTAAGACACACATTGGTTTTCTACTGCTTTTCTCCTGGTGTGGAGTGAAACGCTCTGAGCGTATGTGTGATCTGTTGCCCATTGAGCATGTGACTGATTCTGCCCTAGTATTGGACACTGTTGTGATTGTGGGAAAATGAGCAACCCTACATTTTCTGTTTACCTTCCAAAAAAAGTTCTTTTGGGGGTAATTAGTGAAGATACCAAGATACTAATATTTAATCTGTTTTGGCTCATCAAATTCCATCCATAACCAGCAAATAGACTTGGGTGTCCTACAACTACTTAGTTCTCCGCCTGGATTATTCTTAGTTTCTAGGGCCGCAGTGAGTATTTGTTTCCTTTGCTAGCTTTTATTTTTGATCTTTCTTAAGCGATGGAAAATGGTTATTATTTTCCACTCCTCTCAGCCAAGCTTCAACAAGTAGAAGATTCTAGATTTTTCAAGTGTCTCTATCTATTCCTTTTCACTCCCTGCCATTTCGTACCCAGGATGTCACTGTGCTGTATTGCATGATAAGTATTCTGCGTTAATACTCTCTGACTTATACATTAGTCAGTGAATTTTGAAGATGAGAAATTGATTAGGCATAATTCGAGGATGTAGTATAGGTTTAAACAGTAAAATATTAGAGAACAGAGCATAATTGAGGCTCCAAATGAAGGAGCTTCAACAACTTAAAACTTCCTGTTCGTGTACCATTTCAGTTGAGTTTTCATTTCATATTTTAGATCATACTTGATTTCTATTAGGTTGCTGTTTTTTTAAGCAATTTTCTATAAAAGTTTGAAATAAGTATACTGGCAAGTATAAAACCTGTACCTAGGCTTGAAAAGGTGACCCACGTGGAAAATAGAGGTAAGTCAATGCGTTTCTTCCTCTCATCGGAGTTACTTTGAAAGCTCAGGAAGTTGATAATTAAAACACAAAACTTGGAGACTTTTGCCTCCTCTAATTTAGGATAAGGGATGTGGTGACATTTTCAACTCTAAGACAGGTTCACGACCCAATGAATGATAATAAAGTCCACGAATTGGAGACCATCTTCTGTACTCTTCCTTACTGTCTCACAGCTCTACAAATCTTAGCTAGTTTTCCTCAGTGTACTAGCTGGTGGCAGAGTGAGTTTAAAAGACAAGGAGCTGACTGGCAACCCTCAGGCCGATCACCAGCGGAAGAAAAGAGTCAAGAGATCTGAAGGCGAATCTTTTCCTTGACCAATTAGTGGCAGACATTTCTGAGTTACTTATTTCTTATTTTTCATCATTAGATGATTTGATTGGGAAAAGAGAAGAGATTTTAATTTTACTCTTGTCATTCGGTACAGGAATTCACCATTTCAAAATGGAACTGACAGGTGAATTTCATTAAGATGGATAATAGGCAGCACCGTAAAAGCTTGCAACCAATATCAGCGAGAAGAAATTTTAACCAAGCTATTACTTTTTGACCAATGTTCTATTACTTGTCATGACAATCTTGTATTTAATGATGGTGAATATAATGGGTTGAGGAGCTTTCATTTTAGGTTTTCATTTTAACCTCTGTGTGTGTGACTGTGTGTGTGTGTGTGTGTGTGTGTGTGTGTGTGCGCGTGCGTGCGCGCGCATATGTGTGCACTCACAGCAGCAGTTTTGTATTGAGGTGCTACTTTCCTAGTCAGGGAAAAAAAAGTAGATAATTGTGTTTATATTTGTGATGGAGACAGTCTAGGAATTATTAGTGAGAACTGCCAGTTGATGCTGACATGTATATTTTTAACAGGAAATATTCTGCTTTGCTTGTTGATATTTGTAAAAACTAAAATCTTCATCAGTAAAATACTAATGAAGTGAAGGTTATTCTGAGATGTGGTAGGGCTGAGAGTTCCAGGAATTTGCGCATGCCTCTGAGACCTCCTCCCCAGTTCTGGGTCTTTGTTCTGATTCCTTCTGCTCAGACAGACAGACTTTTGCCGAGCTCCGGTCTCCCTCATCTCCATTTGGTATAGATAGATTATGAAGTCAAGACTATGTGTTTAACTGTTGTAATGCCTTTGATGAGTAGCAGAGTGTCTGGAACAAAGTTGTGAATCCTCGGCATCTCTGGATGGGACTAATATTGTTTGTCCCCCTTGAGCTAGGTGTAAAGTCCAGTTTCAGAGCTTCCTTCCCTCTGCAGATTCCTTCCTTCCCTCTGCAGATTGCTTCCTTCCCTCTGCAGATTTTCCCATTGTTTGCTGACATCACCTTCAGTGCATTTGCATTTTAGTGAGGAGCTATGTTTTAATGTTGCACATCTGTATTTGTTCTTTACTATTCCATTATTAGTTATTAATAAATGTTTGTTCATCTAATTCCTAGTAAAATGTGGATGGTGCCATCAGTGGAGAATGAATGTTAAATTCCTGTTGTTTAGTTCCCTTTACACTAATGAAATGCATTGTGGGGGTGTTTGACTGGCTCACAGACGTTGGTATGTAGCTTTATGATAGCGTTCTGGTCCTTCATTTCATTTTCCATCGAATGAAGGCAGTACTTACCAGAAAGACTGACTTAAGTGTTAAAAATGGCTGTTGGTACAGACCACCCACCTGAATGAGCCTTTGTGGGATGTTAGTGTTTTTCCCATCCTGCTCATTTACCTCTTCCATTAAAAGCTGCTTTTAAAAAAAAAGGGGGGGGGGATTCTTAATGAATGAATCACTATGGCTCCAATGATGCTAGTTTTAATCGTAAAGAACTTAAATATTTTGTTTCTGGGTATACTATTTTGAGACTTTCCTGCATCCTTTTCCTACTCCTAGATTTCGTGATTTTTTTTTTTTTTTAACTAGAGAGGGTACTGTGTCCTTTTCAGAGAACTAGCTTTCTTGTTTGGATTTTCTGTGTCAAACGGACTGTAGCTGGGTCTGCCTTGCTCACATGGGCTCTCTAACAAGTGTCTAGAGTGTGGATCACACTTCGTTAATGTGAATTGGGCTTCTCTAATTATCTGTAATTTTTTGAGAAAGGGTTGACAGGAAGGTAAAACTACCCTGAATGCTTATGAATTGCATGACCCTAGAATACAGCCTCTCCATGCACATACTCTCTGCATTTCATATAAACAATAATAAAAATGGTTCGTTTGTTCTTGAGACACAATCTCCTGGATCCCAGGTTGACCTCAGATTTGGTGTGTAGCTGAAGGTAACCTGAAACCCCTGACCCTCCTGCCTTTACCTCCCCACTGCTGGAGTATAGCTGTGTCCCAACAGCGTCCAGTTTATAATAGTAAGAATTTTAATACAAGGAGAAAGAGGCTGTTTTCCATCTTCAAGGCCTTTGTCTCTGGTTTAGATCATTCCATTTAATGCTTATCTGATCTCTTAATAGCCTGCCCCCATACTCATACTGTTTTGAAAATAGTCAAAAATAGAAGGCCAATACTTTCCATAAAAAAAAAAGCTAATCATAATTTTCCTCTATTCTTGTTCACATTGTAGTTTTGTAATTCTAATCTCATCTGGACTTGTAAGCCTCATGGAGTTATGAAAGGTAGTTTACTGGCTGGAAAAATGGCTCAGCAATTAAGAGCTATTGCTGCTCTTATAGGGACCTGCTTTCAGTTCCCAGGATCTACACCTTGAACTACGACTCTAGAGATCAGGCTCCAGCCTCCATAGGCCCCTGGCCTGCATGTGGTACATGCATATAAAGAGAGGCAAATGCTCATGCACATAAAAACTTAAAAATAAGTGAACAAATCTTTTTTTTTTAAAAGTTAATTCAAAATTTTGGAGAGTTTTTTTTTCTTTTTCTCTGAGTATAAAAGTTGAGCCAAACATTTGATAATAAACCCAATACTGAAATGTATGAAAGTAGTCATTTATTGCTGAGCATAGTGAATAAGCTTTTAATACCAGAACTCTGTGAGTTCGAAGCCAGCCTGGTCTATATAGAAAGTTCCAGGCCATTAAGAGCAACATAAGGAAAAGTTGTTGTTGTTGTTGTTGGTGGTGGTGGTGGTGGTGGTGGTGTGTGTGTGAGTGTGTGTGTATGTGTGTGTGTGTGTGTGTGTGTGTTGATGCATATATGCATGTATGTATTTTAAAATTCTGTTGTTCAAGGAAAGCTACCTTGCCATTGGGTAAAGACATGGAACAGGTGTAAGCTGCTTTGACAAGGGATGATATGGAAGAAAAATTAAAATGATTTAAAGGAGAGTGTCCGATCAAGGGGAAAGACAGCTTGCTTGTGCCAGCCACATGGTGTTCCCTTTGTTCTGGTGGCAGTTTCTATGGTTTGTTTAGGTTTCAACGTGTCCCAGAAGGTGTTGCTATACCGTGAAGGTGTTAGGCGCTGCAGTAACGAAACAGGAGATGAAATGGAAGGCTTATAAAATGTCTTATCTTTCGGGGCCTTCCTGGAGAAACCCAGCTGAAATTTCTGAGTGGTCAGCTTGACATTTGAAGGCACTGAGAAGTGTGCCATTATTTCTAGACTACTTGCGGTAGTTAGAGGAAAGACTTAAAGTTCACTGCAGTAATTGCTGACAGCTTCCTCGGAATGAGAGGTGCTTTTAGTAAGCATATGCAGCCTACGGAAAAGGCAGCCTGCTAGGGGCCTGAAAGGGAACAGTGGACCTTGTAAGACGAGAGGGACAGAAATGTAGATTGAGGCGCCTTTTTTTTTTGTGTGCCCCTGAAGTAATTACATTCATTTTGTAGGTGGAAAAGAAGGAAAATGACTTTTAATGGCTGTTCATGTTGTTTATGGTCTTCAAGCAAAGAACAATGCCAGACTTCTGAAATGCCCCTATATATTTTTCAGTAACTAAAAATACAAAACCTGGTGCCCAGGTTGTCACCGGGAGCCAGGCAGGTAGTGTCCCTGGACTTGGCACAGTGCACGCAAAGTGCTGAAGCGCTGATCCCTGCTGTAAAAGCATTCCCCTCCCTGGAAACCTGCAATTTGCCTCAGTCCCAGATGGGGAGGAAGCTCACAAACAGCCTCGAGCCATACATAATGGCAGGGCTCACATCCTGACCCAGCCAGAGGAAAAGAAAAGGAGAAATTCAAGAGGGTCCATAACTATTCGAGTGGAGAGTTTTATGCTTTTTAGCGAAGGCGGTGGCACTCTCCCCCTTTGTGAAGTCCAGTTTGTTCTGTTTGCTTTGCCTCTCCCCGCTCCCTCTCTGGATGCCGTCCAATTTCCAACTGAAAGAAACACGTGAGGATGGCATTTTAATCATAGTGCAGTCTCATCTGCTTAAGCCACAAACATTTATTGCTTAATAAAGAACACCTTACACCCGTGCCAGCCGGCTTCCCAGTGTGTATACCGTACATATATGCACATGCGCTCACATGTAGTGTGCTCTCACCGTGACCTTCAGAAACACAGTAAGATGGGGAAATCAAGAATGTTGTGTTTAAGGCAGAAGTTTTAAATACATCCTCTAAAAGTTGGATCTTTATCCAAACTCTACACCTAAAAACATATTTTTTATGAATAAATCCATATTGCCATACCAAATGACCATAATAATTACTAATTTCATAGCTTGTTATCTATATGAAAATTTGAATAGTCTGATATAGTCTGGAAATATAAATTCTGAAGAGTAGAGGGACCTCAAGACCTCTGTCCCTTGGTGGGGTGGCATGACGTATTAATTTCATCCATTTCTTAGGTCAGGAGTTCCAGCCTCTGAGAAAGTGACAAGGATCAGACCTTCTGTGCTAAATCACAAGTTTTTAAAAAGAAATAATAAAATGTAGTGTGTGTAGATTTTACTCTCTATGTTACCTAACCAGAAAGCACCAAGCATTGTACATGAAGTACTACTAGGGGGATAAAGTACTCTCACATTTGATAAGCACACTAGCTTACCTTTACAAGCTGAATGCCGTTTATATGTACTTCACCTGTATGAACACTGCGTTGCCTATTACCTAGAACTATATGGTTCCTTTAATGTTCCACGTACTTCAGTTAGCAGCTTTGGAAAGACAACTAAATGGGTGATTTGGAAATGGAGACGAACAACTCATGAGTAATCAAAACTCTCATTGTTGAATAGAAGGAAAATACATGTAAAGTGCCCCAGTTCAGAAGTTTCTCCCCCCCCCCCACTGATGAGCATATGGATCACTTCTTGATCATTTATACCTTATATTTTGCACTGGCATTTCATAGTAGTTCAAGATCTGGGGTGTTCCGAGCCACTGTGTTTTATAATGCACAGTCCCTCACATATAAAATGGGATGTAGACATACATTCATACGGTTCAGCAGAGAACATGTTACTGAGCCTGGTGCATATTTGTAGGACAATGTAATGAATGTTTCATGCACTCATACATGGTGTGGTATCTATCTATGTTCGGTTAGAATGTTCCATCTCCTTTTACTTTATAATTTCTTCATTATGTAAACATTCAAAGTACTATTTTCACCCTTTTTATAGTGTGTAGTGCCCTATCATACCTATAATTACTTCTCTGGGCACCCTAGTACACCCCAACTTCCTATTCCTATCCATCCATAACTTTGCACCCATTGACAGCCAATTCCCCGTCTTTCTCCCCCTCCTGCCTCAGGCCTTTGCTAACTACCATTCCATGAGGTCAGTTGTTTTAGATTCCTGGTATGAGTAACATCATGCAGTATTTGTCTTTCTGTGCCTGGCTTTCTTCACTTAATATAATGATCCCTAGTTGCATCCATCCCATAAATGACAGGATTTCGTTTCATTCTTTTACAGCTGAATAATAGTCTCTGGTCAATCTACCATATTTTCTTAACCTATTCATCACTTGATTGACAGACAGATTTATTCTGTATCTTGGCTATTGTTACTAGTGTTGCAGTGAACATGGGTGTGTAGTTGTTTCTTTAGCAGACTAATCCATTTCCTTAGAGTATCTACCGAGTATTAAGATTGGCAGTTCATATAATAATACATTTTTAAGATTCTGAGGAACTTCCATACCCTTTGCCACAAAGTCTGTCCTAATTCAAACAACAGCACCCAGGGGTCTCTAATCCACTTGCTTCCCACCTGTTATCTCTTGTCTTTTTGATAGCAAGCATTCTTACTACATGGGGTGATATTTCATGTGTTTCTGATTTGCACTTCCCCGATAGTTAATGATGTTGAACATTTTTTTTATATGCAGCAGTTGGACATTTGCATGTCTTCTATGTATTAAATGTCTATTTGGTTCTTTGTTTACATTTTCTATGTGTACACAGAGGACATGAAGGTGTCTATCAGGTGTCTCCCTGAGCTGCTTTCCCCCTTATTTTTTGAGAAACGGTCTCTCATTGGACTTAGAACTTGCCAAAATTGGGAGTACAGACATGCATCAACACACTCCTCTTTTTCATGGTCCTCATGCTTACACAGCAGATGCCTTAGAAATGGAACCATCTCCTCAGCCCCCTTAACTGTGTCAAAGGTATAGTTTGCAAATACTGTCTTCCATTCTGTAAATTGTCGCTGTAGTGATGTTTTCGCTGGGCAGCGCAGAAGCTTTTCAGTTTGGTAAAACCACACTTGCCTGATTTTGGTTTTCTTTCCCCTGACTTTGGAGTCTCCCCCCAAAACTCCTTGCTCTGTCTAATGCCCTGAAGCATTTCCCTCAGGTGTTTCCTCCTAGTCATTTCTCCCAGACATTTCGTATTGGCAAGTCTTGAATTTCAGTCTTTAATATTTTTGGTTAATTTTGGTTAGGTTTTGTAACTGGTGTGAGAGAGGGTTTTGGTTTTATTATTCTGCGTGTGAGTGTGCAATTGTCCCAGCAGGGTCTGTTGACAAGATTGTCTTTTCCCAAGCCTGCTCTTGGTACCTTTGTCAAAAATCAGGTGGATATAGGAATGTGGGTCAACATTTGACTCGGTTTTGTTTCATTGTTCCATGCCAGTTTTTAATGCCAGTGCCATGCTGTTTTGAGCACCAAAACTTTGTAGCTCAATTTCAAGTGTGATGTGATGCCTCCTGCTTTCACCTTTCCACCTACTTACTCTGGCAGTTTGAGAGTTTTGTGCCTGTTTTTGTGACCTCTTCAATTTCTTTTAAAGCAGTATTTATTTATCATCTGTGAATGTGAGCAAGTGTTTATCCACGCATCTGCGTGCTATTGGCATGTGTGAGGTCAGAGCATGACTTGCAGGACATGGGAATCAGACTCGAGTACACAGGCTTCTGGGAGTCAGACTCAAATACAAAGGCTTCTGGGAGTCAAACTCCAGTACACAGGCTTCTGGGAGTGCAC
>CABHPP010148576.1:13282-40271 GCA_902168425.1 Peromyscus attwateri
CTTCTGGGAGTCAGACTCGAGTACACAGGCTTCTGGGAGTCAGACTCGAGTGCACAGGCTTCTGGGAGTCAGACTCGAGTGCACAGGCTTGGCCACAAGCACCTTTACTCCCTGAGCCATCTCGCCAACTCTAGTTTCCTTCTTCAGCGTTTTATTATTTTCTTTGAGGAGATTTTGCCTCTTTGGCTAAATTTATTTGTAGGAATTTTGTCTATTTATTTATGTTGTCGCTATTGTCAAGAATGCAGCTTCTTGATTTCTGTTCCAGATAACTGGCATATAACAATACTGATTTCTGGTGTGTGTGTGTGTGTGTGTGTGTGTGTGTGTGTGTGTGTGTGTGTGTATTCTATTTTATAGAAAGTGTTCATACCTTAAGGTTAGGAAATAAGATATGTTCATAGTTAATAAATGTGATGCCGTTACTTTGAAGAAAATCAGTATTTGGCACAGATCTGTTAAAAATTTTGCCTGGTAAATTGCCCTTAATTACTGTTTTTTTTTTGGTTTTTTTTTTTTTTTTCTTTCTCACTAGTCAAAGTGCTTTATTGGCTACACATTTCTAGTTGACCAACCTTGCATCTTGGGACCACATGTAGACTTTTCATTTGACTCAAATATTTGAAGTAAATATAGAATATACTGGAGTGAATATAGAAGAGCAGAGAAAGATCCCTTGCCTTTATATGCAACAAGGAGCCTAAACTTGTCTGTGAAGGATGTCATTAGCTTTTCATAGGAGTTACTTTGAACTTGTAGTTGACTTTGGGCAGGGTGGACATTTTAATAGTGTCCACTCTTCTCATCCCTGAACACATGGTTTCTTTTCAATTTGTGTGCGCATGCTCTACATTTCCTTCAACCAATGTCTTATAAGTCTCACTATATAAATTCTTCGCCCTTTAGTTAAATTTATTCCTAGGCAATTTTTGTACCAATTGTGAATGGGATTCCTGTCTTGATTTCTGTTTCCCATAACGGGCTGCTGCTCTGTTGCAACAGTATTGGGTTTTGTATGCTGATTTTGTATCCTGCATCTTTGCTGTCCTTATATTCTAATAGTTTTCTTTTTTAATGAAGTCCTTGTGATTTTTCTCTATATAAAAGATCGTGTCATCTGCAAATACTGGCAACTTGGCTTCTTCCTCTAGCTAACACTTCTAGTAGTGTATTGAATATATGAGGTGAAAGTGGGCATTTTTGTCTTATTCAAGATCTTGGAGAAGAAGCCTTTGGCTTTTTCCACTCAGCATTATGTTAGCTGTTGGCTTATTATTTATGCCCTTTATTACATACCAGTTTGTAAGTATTGTCTTAAATGCCGCTGTGGGACCTTCTTACCTTTACTTTAGTAACGATACACCAAACATTCAACTTATTTAATGGTATACATTTATGATATGGTTTTATCCAAATTTTTTAATAAGCTACATAGCTTTATGTGTTATGTATACTATTATGCTTAATACTCAGAATGTAATATCTTGATACTTATTAGACAAGAAAATTGAGACAGGTTTTTTAAGGTCCTATGGCTAATAAGTGAACGAACTTGTTCTTAAGCTTGTGCTAGTAATCTTTGCTTGTTCTAACTGACTATGTGGCTACAGTCTTGTGGTTTTTATGTAGAGGATATTATCCACTCTATACATACAATAGGAAATGAGGATACTTGGTAGGTGACTTAACATTCATACATTAGTAATTTAAAGACAGGTATTCTAATCTACCCTTTCCATTTCCTCATGTGGTGCTTTGTGATTTTTTTTTTTCTTTTAACATAGAGGCTCTGTATGACACTCAGTAGAACCAGAAGCCAGACATGAAGGTTGTAAAGAGAACTGCTGCTGCCACATTGTGGAAAACCAAACTAGACTTAGAAGTATTAAGACTTGCTTGTCAGCTGTCCAGGTTACTGTCTCTTAATCACAGGTTTTCTCTTGGTCACTACGTGATAGGATTTGTGGGTTCTACATCTATCATTGACCAACCTGCATGGCATTGGCCAAATGTGGAATCTTAAATGATGCAGACAAATAAGAGTGTGTTTGGAAGCCCTTGGAAGGACCTTCCAGTCTTGATCTCAATAGGTATGACCACTCAAGGAGAGTGGAACCCAGAGTATGGACAGCATTGGATTTTCTTGTCACTTCAGAGACTGTGCTGAGCTGCTAAAAAGCCGGGGGCTGGATCGTCCCTCTGTTGGAGTTGCTCCATTCCTTACTGCCTTCTGACCTCGTTAAGTGTCCTTAGTGGCCTCTGGTGATCCTGTGCTGTGCTTCCCTTTGGGAGCATGCCCACTGGGCCGGATTGTATAGTAATGATTTTCCCTCTTACAGAAGTCAGGTTAAGAATTTTGTTCTCGTCTTATTAAAACTATTTCCCAATATAATTTGTTTTGTAAGCCTCCCATAGTTATGTTAAACACATGATTGCCAAACACCAGTTCAAAGTCAATTGCTCTTACATGAGATGAAATCCATGCTCAGAAAACTTGGCAGTAAGAGCTGGTCTTTTTTCCAAACAGACTCACACAATTTTTTCTTTACTCCAAACTGGCAAACTAATTACCCATATTAGACATGGAATTATATATGTACACACTGTGCTAACTTATCCTTTCTTAATGTGTTGGCATTTCTTTTGTTGTTAACTAATAACTCGTCACTGCCCTGCTTACGATGAACAGGCGATATAGCAAGAATTTGGTTCTCAGTGAGTGCTGGGTCCCATTGTTAGTTGGTTCTGAATAGCTGTGCAACTCAACTTGTTATTTCACCTGTATCTTCATCCATAACATGAAGATGAAAATATACTTTAGTGGTTGTTGCTTTTAAATCTTTTAGTAGTCTGGGAGCAATCACCTTTCCTACAGTGATATTGATGATGTTTTGTGCTTAAAACTTATCTCTATAGCATTACGTTTCTCAGGTGTGGTTAAATTTTGCAAGTTTTCAGTAACTTAAGAAGTAAAGTAAAATGCATAAGTCAAAGCTGGGCAGTGGTGGTGCATGCCTTTAATCTCTGGGAGTTCGAGGCCAGCCTGGTCTACAGAGCGAGTTCCAGGACAGGCACCAAAGCTACACAGAGAAATCCTGTCTCAAAAAACCAAAAAAACGGAAAAAAAAAAAAAAAAAAGCATAAGTCAGCTGCAATGGTTTAACAAAGTGCATAGTAAGTGGCTAGTGTGTGTGAGGTCATGTGAGGATAGCATTGTTGTGCTACTGATTTTACACTGTGTAACCTTTGATGGCTGTAATGGTGGGCATTGTAAAATTAAAACTTATGCATTAATAAAAATGCCATACTATTAGGACAACATGAGTTTCACAGAAAGAGAACTTGCGGCCTAAAAACTTTCCTGAAAAGAGTAAAACTACAGATTTGACCTCAGTGTTGCACTTATTTGGATGGGAAAGGCTGGGGAGATGGCATTACTTGGTAAGTGCCTGAAGCATTGTCATAAAGACCCAAATGTGGATCACCAGCACCCATGTCAAAAAGCAATATTCACCAAAGTCAGGCCTCGGGGCACATATCTGTAACCCTAGCACTGGCGTAGCGTGGAGGGCAGCGTGGAAACAGGTGGATTGATGGAGGTCTCTAGCTAGCCAACCAGCAGAGCCAAAAGAGTGAGCTCCAGGCTCAGAAAGAAACCCTGCCTCAAAAATAAGGTAGAAAGTGATTGAAGAATACACTCAGCTTGGAGCCCTCCACACAACTACACACACACACACACACACACACACACACACACACACACACAGGGAACATTTCAAGGTGATGGGAAGAGCAGCCTGAGCGTGCTGCCCACCAATAGCTACTGCTGGGTTGACACCAGTGTCTGGACTTGTCCAACCCTCCATAAAACAAACACTTGAACGATCTTGTGAGGGAGCTGCTTTGCAAGATTTACCCATCACTTACCCACACTTAACAGGAATAAAGTTTTTCTATCCTTTGAAATTTCACCGAGGAGTTAAAAAATGATTGCACATACTTTAAGATAACTCTGGTTATGATAATTTTTTATTTTGTTTGGCCCGTTGGTTGATTCTTGGTGAAGAATTGTCCTTTACATCAGTTTTGAAGTTATTTTGGTTTGCTAACACTTTATTTAAACAGCTGCTGGACTAGTAACACAGATTTCATCAAGTTTGGTGTGTCTTTTTCTAATGTTTAAAAGGAAGTTATATTCGTGTAGATTCAACTTCAGATGGTTAGATAGAAGTATTGAATCAATTAGTGTATTTAACGCTATTCCAGGTAACTAGCATAGACTGAGAGAAATTGTTTCTGAGTTTTAAAATCCCTTAAGTGCCCACTTGAATTCTTACACAGCAGAAACCGAGTATATAAAAATAGAATCACACATGATAACCGCTTTAATTTGGGAAGAATGACATTCTAGTCTCCTTTTTCTTATGAAACTAACATTACTTGAACTCCCTTAGTATTTGCTTCCATTAAAATTTTAATTCTAAATTTAGTGCTGGGTAGGTAGTAACACGCTTGCCATGTAAGCATGAGGACCTGAGTTCAGTGTTCAGAACTTATGTCAAAAGCCAGATGTGGTGCCATGGGGGTGTAATGCCAGGGATGGGAAGGCAAATCTAGGTGGATTCCCTGAGACTCGCTGGCCAGCTAGCCTGGTGTACTTGGTAAGTTTCCAGGAGAGTGAGAGACCGTGTCTCAAAATAGATGTTTAAAAGGCGTGTGATACCTGTGGAACTAGCCTTAAAGTTGTTCTCTGGCCTTCACACACACACACACACACACACACACACACACACACACACACACACTGTAGCTCTTTCTCTCTGTCTCTCTGTCTCTCTCTCTGTGTCTCTGTGTCTCTCTGTCTCTCTCTCTCTCTCTCTCTCTCTCTCTCTCTCACACACACACACACACACACACACACACACACACACACACACACACATGGTAGCATCTAAAAACAAATGGCAAAAATAACATTAGGAACAGCTTCAGAGCTGTTAAGAAATTAATTCAGTTTGATGTGTGTAACAATGCACTTTTACTTTCCACCACAGTTATGCTAAAATAAAAGTAGATCAGTTGATGAGAATGAACTAAAAAGTCAAATGTGAGGTAGTGTTGTATCCACACATGAATGTAACATTCATATGAACCAGCTCCCTCACATAGCAAGAAACAAAAACAGACATTACTTTAGAAGTTGGTTTTTTGCTTGATTTTTGAGAAAGAACTTAAATTTGGGTAAATAGAGAAGGGGAGAGGAAGAACATGATAAAATATATTTAAATATGTTTAATTTAAATATTTTAAATATGAAAATTGTTTTAAGTAACAAAAATATAATAATAATAATAACAATAATAATAATGGAGTCATAGAACTAAGGCCAGGAGTATAAGTCAAGCCGAGTGCTTGTTGAGCATACACAAAGACCTAGGTTGGGTCCCTAACGCAACCTTCTCACCAAGAAAGGGTAGAACACACTAAAATATCTGCTGCTTATTCCTTTTTATTTAACCTTTATTGTTGGTGATTAAAATTAAAGCAAAACCCACTTACTTAATAAGAAACATGTATTAACAAGGCAGTAGGCATATAAAAAGAGATCATGAAGGAGTTTGTACCTAAAAACAGATATTTCACTAATATAACTTACTTATACCACATCCTTTGGACATTTTGAATAAATTGAATATTTTATTACATATATTATATAAATATTATATATATTATTTATATATATTGACTATTTTAATATATATTTATTATATATGATATATTATTATATATTATATATATATATCCATAACTATAATTTCACCCAAGCACCTGACTTTGCAACACATGGGAGTTTGCCATCTCTGGTAACTGATTCCTTCAAGAAATATGAAATAATTTAAAAATTTTTAACAAGTAAGTTTTTTATATGCATGGTGTAATGTATGAAGGTAATTTTGAATTGTCAAAAATTGAGAGGATAAATTTTACTTTCCGTAGAAGAGAATTTGGTTTTCAAAAATAACCTTATTAAATTTTAGTTGAAAAGTTGTGGAAATAATGTAGTAACCAGAACTGGAAGTATAATTATCAGAATATTTTGATCATATAAGCTTTCTACAAATTAAAACTTTATTACTAGTATGACCTGATTCTACTAACCCACAAGCAGATTTGTTAAGCTTCCCGGTCAGGAAATAATACAAGGGGCTTGTGATGTGGTTTCTGCATTTGCAAGGATGTGTAGAATAATCATGTAGAGTATAGGAGCAGTTTTCCAGAGTACTTTCTGTCAAATTGATGACTTACTTCCATTTTTAAATTTTCAGTTTTTGGGGTGTGTGTATGTGCATGCATGCTTTATAATAATCTGTTTCTGTTTACCTGTATATAAACTTTAATTCAGTGTTCTCGTTAATGTCTCACTAAGGAATGAAAGGCAAGTATAGTGTGGCCCTCTACTCCTTGTTATATATCTTGACACAATGATGATTTTGAAGCTTCTTAATGTAGGTAGCCCAGTATGGTGAAGCTTCTGAGTGTAGGTAGCCCACTATGGTGAAGCTTCTGAGTGTAGGTAGCCCAGTATGGTGAAGCTTCTGAGTGTAAGTATCCTAGTATGGTGAAGCTTCTGAGTGTTGGTAGCCCAGTATGCTTACTAAGGAAGCTTACAATAGAAGATTGTTTGGCTGAAAAGTAATTTTTTCCAAAGAGCTTCTTTTATAGCTTTGAATTACACAGTATGGAAGAACACATCAGACTTACATAAAATCAAATTAGCTTCTGACTTATATAGAGTGAAATTAGCCTGTTTATGAGAACATATTCCTAGACCACATTGTGAAAATAAGTCCACATAGTGAAGGTTAAAACTCCAATTCCAAAAATTGAAAACTAAAGTATGATTAATATTATATTTAGTGATTGACAGTTGTATTAGGTTCACTATGCTTTAAATAATGATGGTCAGCTCTTTCTTAATGTGGAAATTTAAATTTATACCTTTTCCCTAACACTTGAATTTTATCATTAAATACTTAAAACATTATAGGTTGTCTGTCATAATTAGAAACATCTTATATTGAAAAAAGAAAAACATACTGTAGTTTTTTTTTGGAGCTAGAAAGGCTTCTATTTAGTGGTTAGGATTTAAAGGACATTTTATTTAATTTCCTTCTTCTTTAACATAGGATTTCAACTTTAGACACAGACGTTAGAAATGAGTTATAATGGAAAATTTTTTGTACGTGGGCTACCATTTTGGGTGAAGTTTAGTGTATGAGGTGTATATTGAAACATGTTACATTTTACTAATTTACTATATAAGGAAAGCAATTGGACACAGATTTACACATGATAAGCATGATTACTTACAGCATTGGTATAAAAAAACCCATACTATACTTTATCATTTCTTTGTGTCTCAATTACAGCAGAAATAAACATTTCCCCAGTGTTTGCCTCCATTATACTCATCTAGGGAGAATAGCCCCTCATAAGGATATTTTAATCTGTGACAGTGTTTTTAAAATGACATTTTATCTGTGTCCATTGTTGTTGGGTTTGGATATCCTCATTGTAGTGTCCTCTGATATTTAAAATCAAGCTGTATTTTTTTTATAATTCCATCCTGTTTTGATATTTGAGAGATCTATACTTTTAGGCTAACAGTCTGCACATGCAGGTATATTTTTCTTGAGTTCAGAAGAGGAACCCTGGCAAGCTTCATGGTGGTTAAACGTGGCTTATCAAACAGCAGCTAATTCATGAATAAAATGGAAAGTCAAAATATTTGCAAAATACATCAGCAGTGCAGGCCTAGGTTCCCAGGTAACGGGGAATAGGCCTGGGAGAAATTCTAGGGAGAAGTGTTCCTAACAGAGTATGTTTTTTGGAATATTTGCATATGCATAGTGAGGTATCTTGGACAGCCACCTGAAGTCTGAACGGAAGTAATTATCTACGATATTTCCAGCATGTTCCTCTGCTGGCTACAAACTGGCTTGTGTCATTGGTTGTGGAGTAGTCTGCTTATGGTGTCACATCAGTCCTGAAATCATTTTAGATATTAGGGAGTTTGGGGTTTTGATTTTCAGAATAAGAAAACATTTAAACTCAGTGAGAAAAGTTTGACAACCTGGTAAAAAAAAAATGGGCAAATAATGTTGATATACAGTTTTCAGAAAGACCATTTAAATTTATAACAGTGAGCTTCACTCATACTTTTAATGCCTGTAAAAATACAAGACTTTTCACACTGATCCTTCTGTGTGGATATCTATATATGTAATAGCAACAGAGAATGGATGATCATAAATCTCTGCTGATAGTCTAGATATATAATTTATTTTACATTTTAAATGGATTCAGATAGACTTCTAACTGTGAGCATTATGATCATGATTTCTTTAGAAGCAGAGACTGACGGATTCTGAGCATTTGCTAAAAATGGCTTAATTTTCTCATTCAATCTTTTATATTATTTTGTCTTTCTTCACAATGGCATGGGATCTATAACACAAAACAGGGTTGGAGGAATGAAATACATAATGATTTTAGTAAAACTAGTGAGTGAATACTGCTTGAACAGTTCCTATGTATCATGAGGTCTGTGAGCAGGCATGATGGGGCAGGGGTGGGGGGGTGAGGGGGTGGGGGAGTGCGGGAGTGGGGGAGCGGGGGCGCGGATATGATGTTGAGTAGAATATTGTCCCGTCTCCTCTTAAAAATCCAATAGGATCATATCAGTTTCTAAATTGCTAGATTCAGTAAGGATGGCTGTCCCTTTGTGGATTATAGAGCAGTTTACATTGTGTAAATTAATTAATCTTCACCAAAATCTTACAAAGTAACTGTAGCACCATATTGCCTGAAGAAAAAGAGAGATGCATGAGTACTGAGTTTATCCATTTAATGCTCAGATCAACCCTGCAAAGTGGAGGCATTATCATCTCAATTTTTTGGAGAACAAGGAGAAATACTAAGATGCTTAACAATTTAAGAATGTATCTCCACTCTCACCAAAGGTTCTGCCCAAACCTTATTCAGCAATTTGAATTCATTGCCGCTTTTCAAATGCACAATGTTAAGATTCATAGGTTAAGTAATTAGTTTAGGATTATACTGCTGGCACTCTGTAGCACACTGCCTCTGATTCGAGAGCTCTGCAGAGAGGGACAGAGACACGCCATCATGATGGCACCCTGTCCTGGTAAGCAGTAGTCATGAATCAAGAGTACATCACCTTTTCAGGAAAACCACTGTAGAAAACGGCATACAGGCAGTAACCATCTGATTTGTTATGTCAAAGAGCTTCAGTATGGATTTTTAAGAAACTTTCAAGATTGCGAGACCGAAAGCCTGATGCTAATTTCAAGCCTGCCTCTACTTTGTAAAAGGACTGAGCCATTTAGATCAAGGGCTGTGCTAACAGAATTCCAACTTTTCTGTGGTATGATCCAAAAACAGCAAACAGAAGGCATTAAGTTTCTTAACAGTCGCAAGTGTGTACATGCATGCTATGCTCTTCCTGTCACGGGCTGCTCTTTGATTTGTAGAGATCGGTGTTCAAGCGCTTTGGGTCACAACCTGGTCGTGGGTTCCAGAGAGGACTATTTTTGTTGCATGTAGGAAACAAAAGCAGGGTAATTTAAGATGGCAAGGTTTATGCACTTTCCCTCACACTGATACAGCTCTCAGCTGAATGTTTGTGTTTAGTCTGACTTGGGGACATTTGCCTTGACAGTGTGCCTTCATCGGTGACAGCCGTTTGTGGGATTAAGATCTTGACTTGTTTCTCTTGCTCTGCGCAGAAGCAGGTTGACACAGGCACTCTGATGGGAAGCAGAGAATGTGGCATGAACGTGATTGTTCAATTAAGATGAGGTGTGCCTTAGTGAGTTAAGAAACTTTTAACCTTGTGTCTTCCACGCGTGCTTTTCATTCTTATTAACTGTAGTGACCAACTTTAAAAAACACAAGAATTAGTTCAGGACTTGCATAAAAGCAGTGTAGCTGAGTGAAGTAAATGAGCAGGAGCGGAAGTCGAGGGTCCGTTGTTCACCTAGAGTGCTTCTGAACAGTCTTCACTCTCCCCAGAGGCTCACTCCCTAGAAGAGCATTGCACACAGTGTGGATTGACTTAGTACATCCTTCCCATCCGCTCCATAGAGTGGACGGGAAAGAAACGAGGGTAACAACACGTAATGAATGTCTTCAATTCTTTTAAATTACAGCAAATTCTGTAAAGCTAGAAATGCAGAGTGATGAAGAGTGTGAGAGGAAACCCCTGAGCCGCGAAGATGAGATCAGGGGCCATGATGAGGGGAGCAGCCTAGAAGAACCCCTAATTGAGGGCAGCGAGCTGGCTGACAACAGGAAAGTCCAGGACCTTCAAGGCGAGGGAGGAATCCGGCTTCCGAATGGTAAACTGAAATGTGACGTCTGTGGCATGGTTTGCATTGGGCCCAATGTGCTTATGGTACATAAAAGGAGTCACACTGGTAAGCAGCTGAACGAATAACCTGATGACTGCCCGTGGCATCTGATGTTGATATTACCTGACATCTACTCTCTTTCCTTTTTATTCAGGGGTGGCAATGTGAAGTTACCTTTTCAGAATTCTGCTAGTATTGGATTGCTGGGAAGCAGAAAGTAGCCTGGGTCTTGACTTCCAGCCTTCAAATCTGAATAGCATGTCAGAAAAGAAGTTTGGGATTCAGTTTCCACAGTTCTTAATATAGCAATAATATGATAAGGGTTCAAAAGGTATAGGAGAATTTCATTGAGCAATTTAATCTTTTTATATTTGTATACCTATTTTACCATACCCATGGGCAGGTAATAGAGTTTGCTTCCTAGGACCTTATACTACAAAATAGCACTCACACATTTATATAGGAATGAACCATTTTCACTTTGGTTAACTCCTTGAAATACTGTTTCTGGTCAGTCTTTGCCGCCCAAAGGTCTCTGTAGCAGGAGGATGCTTTCTCTAGTTCAAGGATGTCACTTTTAGTTTTCACTCTGGAAAAAGATGGTTAGGGTGAGACAAGTCAAAGGATGGCAGGTATGTAGGTAGAAATGTGGAATTCTGGAATTAGGTGAGGAAAGTACCTGTGGATAATTTACTATATGCTGTTACGCATTGAGAGATACAAGTACTTCATAAAAACAGGCCAGATGAGGAGGGCACAGTGTTCTATAAATCTTCTCAAAGCTTTTCATTGAGGGATAGAGGAAAAAAAGAAGAACAGGAGGGAAGGAAGGCAGGGGAGAGTGGGTAAACACAACACAATGAAGTTGTGTGTGTATGTTTTTTAGTGATAACAGTTTATCTTTTATGAAGTTTCAAGTTGAGTAAGGCATGGTGGCAGGCACCTGTAATGCCAGTGTTTGGCATTTGGAGGCAGGTAGATCAGAAGTTCAAGGTCATCCTAACTTATATAAAGTTTGAGGCCAGCCTGTGCTACATGAGACTGTCCCCAAACCAAACAACAACAAAAATTTTCAAATCAGGTGTGGTGGTACACGCCTTTAATCTCAGCACTGGGGAGGCAGAGGCAGGGGGATCTCTGAATTCAAGACCAACCTGGTCTACATAATGAGTTCCAGGCTAGTCAAGGCTACATAGTGAGACCCTTTCTAAAAAAGAAAGAAAAAAATTAAAGGAATATGTGTTCTACAAAAACATGATAGTATTCTCTAGTAAAGTATTAATAATGTTCTTAGTTTTAAAATGTGATAGTCTTTTTGAAAGAATAAGAAATCACATGAAAGAGATTTATTTTAAAATTTTACTTCTAAATAATCAACTTAAAATTTTTATTCTAAAACATGTGCTATACTTATACATTAAGGCATTTTTAGTTCAGACCTCTCATGACATACACTTGAAGACTATCAAGTTGTCTAACTTGTGCCCCTTAACTAGAAAAGGTCACTAGCGAGGCTGGAACCATGTTACTCTGATTTCTAGGCTAGTTTAATTCGAACACACACACAAGTGAACTGTTACTATACCAACAACTTATTATAAAGTGTCACTATAAACTAAGGCTGATACTTTTTAAATTACAGTAGAATTTTCACATTCAGATTAATATAATCATATCATCTACTTTCCAATGTATGCATTTTTAGAACTATAACAATTAGCAGTTTTGATTTGTTATGAATATTATTTTAAAAGAATGTCATGTTTAAAAATGTTTATCTCACTAGTGAATTTTTCCTTTAATATTTTAAATGTCTTGGGAAAAGTTAAAATATGCCAAACTTTGGTTTCTATTCCATAAGAAAAGAGGACAGGGCTATAAAATTAATCTACTTTTATTCCATGCTCACGAATTAATACTGGCTTGGAAAAGGAGTTTACAAAGCCATGTTTATTGTGTTAGAGTGAATGTCTTGAAGAACATAACACCCATTTAAATGAGTAATTTTCATTTGAAATATTAAAAGAATTGAATTATCTTGCAGTTGAATTTTATTTACTGATAAGTTTAAGACTAAAGTTTATGCTAAATATTAGTTTGGGAATATTTTTAATAAATCTTTTTTGTTAGTTAGGAAATTCAAAGAACACTAGAACTGTCTCTTGAAGACTTAGTTTTAATTTGCATTTTTTTGTATCTGTTGTGAAATCCATTTTTTAATAAAATAATTCAACACCTACTCCACTTTCCACTATGTATTTACTACAAAAGTGGGATGGAATTATTTAAGCACTGAAAATGATGTCATTGGTATAGGACTTGTTTATAAATCATTACACAGATTTGTACACATCCTAGAATATGAGACTCACTGATAAGAGCAAGGAGAAAAAAACTAAGCAACCATTTGAAATTCACTCAATAGCACAACCTCCTTTGCCTTACTGACCTATTTTAAAAACTAGAATTCCTTCTTCAGATCTTGGAGACTTTTGTCATTTCAATAGATATTCATAGAAAAACTTAGGATGCTGTGACACTCTATTAGATATGGCATCTTCAAATAGGCCTTGACTATGGATTTCTGATGACTTAGTTGATTCCAGTTGATTGTCATGGTCTCAATTCTCCTGTAATACTGTTGGTGACAGGCTTCTTTGTGTTTCTTTAAACTTGATGTAGCAATGTATAGTCAGAATCTAGTATCTAACCAAGTGTTTCTCTGTAATAGTAGGAACTACTGTCTTCATTAGAGAGTTTCCTACTCTTAAAAAAATGTATTTGTGGCTAAACAAAAGCCACTCACTGTCTTAAATCCTTTGTGAGGCCCTTAGGAAGCTCATAAGAGATCTAATGTACAATTGACAGTGAATAAGAATGTATGTAACCACCCAATTTCTTCCAATTACATGAGGTATCAGATCTGCTGCACCTTGCTTCTTCTTTTGTTCTCTACTAAAGTGCCAATTCCAGTGTCTTTTAATGGCTTGCTGTCACTTCTTTGGCATTGTCACTTTAGTAAATAATCAGGTAATATTTTCATCAGATACTCCAGGCACTCTTCACTGGGAGTATAGGTACAGAAAAACAAACAACAAACAAACAAACAAATACTTGTAGAGACTCAATTCACATGTGAACATGAATATGTGATAATATTATAAACGTAGGCAACCCTTAAGTCTGCTTCTCTTTAGGATGTAGCTCTCTTGTCTTTGTTAAACTACAGCATTTTCTAGCCACTCTCGTATTCCAAGGCTCTCTAACGTTTGTTGTTGGTTTTCCAACCCAACACAGGAACACTGTCTTGTCTTTGAGTCACAGAAGCAAACTGGTTCCTGTTCATTTGCATGTCATTTGAATGCTTAAACACATTTTGGATGTGTTTATGAAATTATATCAATTACTGAAATTTCATTTCTCCACAATAAAAAATGATGTATAAACTAATTCAGGCAACCAGTAAATTGGTGGGCTTGTGTTTAAAGAACAATACCAGCTTAGCATGATGGAGCACACCTGCAATCCAGGGAAGTGGAGGCAGGAAAGAGCAAGAGTTTGAGGCCATTCTCTGTTACAGAACAAGTTCAAAGCCAGCTGACCTTCCTAAGACCATGCATCTAAAAGCCATGAAACACAACAAAAACCTATAATCAGCTTTAAAATGGATGCGAGGACTACTATGACCACATCTCAATTAATTTTCTTTATTGTTAGTCCAGTCTTCTGTACCACCAATGAGAAGATCAGTTGCCACAAATACAATAACCTACTTTGGTTTTGAATTGGATTGCTCTATAATATTAGACTGTAAGCAAAGAATCTGTGAGGATTTTAAAACTTTTTTTCCATTTGTATATGAAGAACATAATACTTTATATAAAATATAAACTGACTCAAAAAGAGCCAGCTGATTCTCTATTTGGTTTAAAGAACAAATTAAAATAATTATGCATTGTTTAAAGCCCTCACGACAATATGTCATTGTTTTGCACTTATATAGAGAAAAAGTAGGTAATTTTTTTACCCTAAATTCAAAATAATTCTACCTGTATGTCTAGGCTGGGAAATATTCCACAACATTGAATATCAGGATTCATAATAATTTACAGAATTTTAAAAATTGAGTCAATTAATTTTTTATTAATTAACTATGCATATATTCATACACACATACATACATACATATAGATAGGTAGATAGATATATACTATATTGAAACATTCCTAGAATTTAGTTAAGTATACAAAGAACAGTTAATCTGGTTTATCCTCTTCTCTAATAGTGGTATTGAGAGTATCACTCTAATTGTAATTTCAGTGTTGAATGCAATAAAACAACTATGTCGTCAGAGTGCTATCTAGTTCTAGATAATCAAGGCACTAAGCATAGTTAAACAGATTTCATACTAAAATGAATAGAGCCTGGAGCTGACAGCCACAGAGCAAACAGATGGAGATGTCATAGTGATTCACACCAGCATTTCTCAAAGGTGTATCTGGTTGAAATCGGAGTAGCTTGTTGCTAGAGCCTTTTCTGTTATCAGAGAAGAGCTACTGTTCAAAGCACACCTAGCCTTGTTCTTTACATCTCATGCCTGTGGACACGGAGTTCTCCTTATACACCCAGCAACGGAGCCATACCAGATGAACATGGAGCCCCTTTCATTGTCCGCCCCTCTCTGAGGTGTTCTTAGTAAAAAAAACTTCAAAGATACCTGGAGTATTTTGTAAATGTTAACACATAGTTACTCCGTCTTTACACTAATAAAACTTGATTAGATTACCTTAAAATTAGTTTTAAAAATTCTTTTTAAAAGGGGTTCCCCTTTAATATTATTTCCTTTCCAGACTAGCATTATTTTTAAATGCTGAATTAACTACCTTAATGTAGAGATTAAAACCATCCGTTCAAAGATTATAAATGATTTAAAGACAGTGTAAATCAGCTTGCTGCTAACGCAAACATGATTTCAAAATTTTCAACAGACATATTAATTTGATTTCTTTTTAAAGTTATTGTGTCCCAGTTTGTCACTTTCCTAGGAGAAACTTACACAGAAAGAGTCCAAGAGTAAAATCGAACAGTTGAAGTAAAAAGTACAATTTATGTTTGCTGTTTTCTTTATACACAAAGCTACTTTGTTGAAGTATCCCTGTCTTTCCTTTTATTAAAATTCCATGTCAGGGTGGAGAGTAGATAATTATGATTTTAAAGTTGCACTCTGTTATTTCCTTGGAGAAAAGAATTTCAAAGAATCAAAGGTACGTTGTGTATGTGTATGAAATTTAAAAAGATCTTAAAAACTTAGGTTTAAGAGCCCTGCATCACAGCACCCACCAAAGAACAAGCCTTTGGACACTCTAAGGCAAGAAAACTATGTGTTCAACTTATACTGCAAGACCTTTCTCAACAAACAAAACAGAATATTTGATCAAAATTAGATTTTGGAGACAGGGTCTCACTCTGTAGACCTAACGGTCCTTGAACTCTCGGAGATCCCCTGTCTCTGCCTCCCAAGTGCATGGGGATTAAAGACATGCACCACCTCTCCCAGCCAGAATTAGATTTTAAAACTAAGTCATAGACTTCTTTGAGGCATTTTAGATTTAACAAATCAAACTAGTTAAATAAAATTCAGTCTAAGCTAACTTTAATATGCTGAGTTTTTAACCTAATGGCTTTGTTAGGACCTTTTGTAACTTAGCTTTAAAAGCTCCATGTTTTTTTAAGAAGAAAAAAAAAAAAGCCATGCATAAACCTTTTGGTATGTACATCATTAACTTTCTAAAGGAATAAATGTTGTAGAATCCAGTATGTACTTGATCTTACCTGATTTTAAATTATTTAGGTTTTGTAACAAAACTGTGTGACAGAATATAACAGTGGCAGCTGCCAGAAAGTGACCAAAGCTTATCTGATCTTTTCTCCCTAGCTTTCTTTAGTAGAGAAACCCTGGGTTTACATTATATAACGGGCCAAATATGTTCCGAGGTTCACTTCACTGCTAATATAAATATTCTAGCTAAGGATCCAGGAGCATGACAATTCAGTGTACCAATCAGGAAAACTGTGGAAATTGTACCTGTCATGTAACAAATGCAGAAAAGGTTCCTTTCAACTGTAAGGAAGTGTTTAAGTTTGGTTCTCTCTCAACTTTGAGCTTTAGGATGAGATATTTTTATTATATATTTGTATGTCAGTTTATCATGTATCTATGCTTAGAGACAAGCAGATGAAAAGTAAGACTATTTTTGTCATGGTTTGATAATGTTATCCATTTGATCGTGGCAGTGTTACTGACTTCTTGCCTGTATGGATTTTGTTGATTTTGATAACATTGGTAACTACCAGTTGAGGGTAATAAACAAAACCTATAATGCAGGCTTACATAATTTTTTAACAGCTTCACTGATAGAGAACCATGAGAAAAGATTCCTCTTCAACAAATGTGTTTCACAAAATAATGTGCAGAAAATATCTGGAAATAAAATATTCTTTGGATTCTCTCAGGTATACTGGGGATTTTTGCCTAAGGTTTCATTGATGGCCAAGAGAACAGGAGTTCTTCGTCTCTATCTAGAGATATCTTTTGTAGGCTTTGAAGGTTTATTTGTTGTTTATGCCTGTTGTGGTTCAGATCTCAGTGCCAGTATTATCAGATACTTTGCCATTTTTGACTTCCGGTTCTTCATTCCTAAATTTAAATCAGTACTTCCTAAGCATTAATGGGATGTGAGGATGAATGTACTCTATGGAAGTCTACGGTCAGTTGAGTGGTGACAGCTAGCTAGCTGTTCAGCCACTGGTAGAGACTATTATTGTTCCTCTCAGCCAGTGACAGGAATCTTGTCAAGTTTATATTAAATGAGGAAATGACTGCTTGACCTGAAGTTTGAGAAGTTAGTGTGAGCAGAGAGATCTTCTAGGAGAAAGTGTGGACGAGGTCCATTGTGAGCCTAGGGAATTGTCGGTGGTTAACTGGCTGGCACGTCATTCCCTCACAGTAACCTGCTTGCTCTTTCCCACTCTGTCTTCAGGTGAGCGGCCCTTCCACTGTAACCAGTGCGGAGCTTCTTTCACCCAGAAGGGCAACCTTCTGAGACACATAAAGTTACACTCTGGAGAGAAGCCGTTCAAATGTCCTTTCTGTAGCTATGCTTGTAGAAGAAGGGACGCTCTCACAGGACACCTCAGGACCCACTCTGGTAAGTGTCACCGAGTCACAGATAAAGTCAAGAAGGGTGCTCAGCATTACATTAAGTAGCATGTAGCGGTGGCCTAGAGAGCCTTGTATGTTATTAGTGGCATTTGTAGGATACACATGGGTCCTCAAAGATCAACAGCCATGAAAAAAGGACACTGCCACTAAAGAGTGTGTTGCAGCTAGAACATAAATTTTCTTTAATTTTTATAATTATCAGAGCAGTAATTATGTTTAATCCAGGGTTACTGGAGCCTAGGGAAATGTCACACTTACTTTCTGAAGTTTCCAGGAAACATGAAAGCTGTAGAGTTTCTTAACAGTCCAGTCGTGCTCAGGCTTAGGTCTCAGTGAGCAATCAAATATTGTTCTTTTTAAACTTGAAAGTACTTACTCATTAGAAAATTAACTGTTGGAGGAATTTATATTTCATTTAACTCGCCTTATTTTGCTAGCTTTTAAACTGTACTTATTGGGAAAGATCTGAACATTTTTCTCTGCTTCATAAATGATTTAATGATCTAGAATGTTTGATGTGCTAAGAAAGTACTAGCTTAGCAATATATAAATGAGGAAGAATAATCAGAAATCGGAATGAATCTCATCTGATTTCAGCCTGAACTTCCATTGCTGAGAAATTCAAGGTAGAATATTATAATAAAATACTTTCAGAGCAGTTGTATATGCTTTGTCTATAATGGCATGTTAAATTTTAATTTTAATGTGAAGATCTGAGAAAGTGATATTCTCATGTACATTGACAGATTGTAATTCACAGCACTGGAATGTGGGGCAATGCTTAAGCATTATTAGCCTTCTTTACATTTTATTGCTATCTTTAAGGCTGAACTTCATTTTTTAAGATAATATGAGTTATAGAAAGCAATTTTAAACATTAACTATTAAATTTGGGACAGTTATAAAAGTTAAAATAACATGCATATGAAAACAACATGTTCTAAGAATATATTTTACTTTCCTAACTCAAAAATAATTCATTTATTTACATGTCATGTATTTTTTTTTGAAAATTATGCTACTCTAGTTATCAGTTACAGAGGTATTATTTTATTATGAAAAGTATCATAAGTTGAGGGGTATTTTGAAGAGATGCAGGTATTTCCATCAGCTTCCTATATATTCTAACTCATTGAAGTGTTACTGAACTAAGGACTGTGTACCTCATAAGAGTTTATGGATATGACTTTTTGCCTTACCTTCATACAATAATTCATACATACAAAACATCTTAACCTCTTTGTTCTCAGACTCATGTCTTCTTTCTGTGGGCAGGATATCTTTAGGCCATGTGCTGTATCCATAGAATGTACTAAGCTGTGCCTCAGTGGCAGCCATACAGGAAGCCTTCCAGTGGTAGGCCATTTTAGGACTCCACTTAGCCTGCAGATAATGGCTGATGGAACGTGAGGAATGTGGATGAATTCTCTAGGTTTGAGTTCGTCGTATTTCTTTCTGTTAAATAAGTTTCTTGTTGAAGGTAGTTTGATAAGGGATATCACGGTAGTTGGTAAGATGTTCTGTTAAATCCACTTAGGAAGCAGCCTAGGAAGCAATGGGAAATCCTCCTTAAACATCTTTCAGTCCCTATGAGGATAGATTTATCCATTTTCTGTGTTGTAAGGAGTCCAGTATAACCTACCTGACTCCACTTGCTGGTTGATCGCTTGGGGAATAACAGTGACTCGGAACTGAAAAGTTCTGAGTCCAGCAATGGTAGTAGCTAAATCAGTTACAGGGGTAGGGAGCACATGGAACTAAATTCACAGTGTCTATCTTTGCTTCTGTTATCATTTGAACATGGGTCCATTGATCAGACACTAGGGTGGTAAGTCAGACACTTTGACTGATGTCTGTGGCTGTCTTACTTTGCCTGAATTACTAAGAGCCTTCTCCACAGTGGATTCTTTTAAGAAGAAATTAATGTAGGATACCATATCATCATATTTTGTGTCAATTCTGAGGGGTACATCTATATAACTCTCCATAGACTCCTAACACAAATCTTCTATTTTGTTGGACATATGGCCATGCCATGTGTCATTTCCTCAGACTGTCTCTTCTGCCATGCACAGTTTACAATCAAGATGACTTGGTAAAATCCCGGCTGCTGAGGAATCTCTTTTCCACTCTATCAAGGCTAGCTTCTCTAAAATGGACCTGAAAACACGGTTGTCATAGCTAGCACCAAGGGTTATGCAATTCATTTGCAAACTAGCCCCACAGCATTTCCTTCTATTAGCTGTTCATTAATACCACGCCACAAGGTGATTGATGTAGGTTGAAGGAGACAGATTGTGTAGTAGCAGTTGCCATGGACACCTGAACCACTTGCTCATGAAGTATGTTTGGGATCTCCAACTGCTTGGTCCAAGTTCATTTAATAGTGAAATACTGTTATATCCCTCTTATGTTATATAATTTTCAGGTAATACCTAGTCCACAGTGTGTGATTTGGGCTAGCATAGTTAGCATCTACTAGCAAATTAAGAGCAGCTTTTTAAATAGAGAATAGCTCTTGGTCAATGATTTTTATACGAAACCATTAGAGCTTGGCACTCTGAGCTCTACCTGGCAAAGATGTCATACAGCACCTCTTCTTGCCATCAATTTTTCTAGAAATATTGTGTGTGCTGGATCTTAAAAAGCCAAGGCTGGAGGGTAGCTTTCATCATGGGAGGTATATTGCAGGCCCCCTTTTGCCCCAGGCTCCTCTCAAAAGTGGCAGCCTGGATTACTTAGGGCACATGTCAAAGCAACACACTCCAGTGTGGCCTCTGCAGCTTCCAAAATCCAGAGACCAAGTTTTGTGAAATTGCAGGTTGCAGAAATTTATCACAAGATCTGTTTCAGCAAACCCAGAGCACTGGCCTCATAATATTTCACCTGAATGTTCATGGACTCTAGGGGAGTCTATCCACTGCCCTCTAGCATTTATCTTAGGACACATCTTGGATGCTTGCTGCTTCCTGGTCACCAAGTCCAGATGTTATGGTGTCACGAGCAGTCCAGCTTGTCTCATGTAGCTAACGATCAAGATTTCTCCAGACTCGATTATTGTGAGGAAAGGTCAGAGTGTGAAAGTATGCTGTCCCTACAGTGAGAAGGCACACTGCTTCCAGTGATCTCTGGTGATAAGAGCTATTTCACAAAGAAATCATGTTAGTACTTGAGGGTAGTGGCTGTGGTAAAGACTTTAGAATGACATTGGATTTTGGTGTGATGGTGGGATTCAGTCTACATTCATCCTCAGGCCCACCTCCGCAGTGGTTTGTCCTAATAAACAATTTACTAGTTGTATAACATCATTCCCTACTCCAACTTTTTCCATTTTCTGATAGTGTCACTAACATCTGTCATTCACCCATGGATGCATTGTCCCTTCCCTGTCATTGCTCCATGGCCAGGAACTAGTAGTTTGGGTATTGCTCATTTTATACAGCAGTACCATTCCACAGCCCTTCAAATCAGCCTTTTGGGTTGGTCTTCAGCCTTATTTGCTCTAGGCTTAGGTAAACAATGGCCTTTTAAAGCAGATAAACTCTCTCAGAACCCACCTTTGTTTTACTGGAGCATTTAAGGCTTTCCTTTTGTCCTTTCATTCTGTGTGTCCCTTAGAACCATTAAAACTCCTAGTCACAAGGTAAGCTTTACTCTCTCGTCCGTTCCTGTACCTGTATTCTCATATAGATGCCACAGCTTCCCAGTGCTTACCCTATGCCCCATTTCATTAGGCTTTCCAGTATCCCACCAAGGTCCAGCTCTTTTTAACTCTTTTCAAGCCCTGGCAACAAAATCAAATTCTACTTTGACTGATTGGACAGCCTTAGGCCATTATTCTACCATAACTCTTGCTGTTCTAATTGTCTTAACTGTAAAACAATGTAACACTCTGTGGGGACCATTAAAGGGCGGATATTTGCAAGAAAATGGTTAGACGCAGGGCGTGCCCTACTGAAGCACTGGAGCTAGCTCTTTCAGGGTGCCATTCCTCCCTCCCACTAGTCTGAAAGGCAAGGGGCCAAGGACTCACTGGAATTAAGTAGCAAGGACGTGAGCCCTGACCTTGAGTGGAGGAAAGCAGCCCCTGCCAGCCTGTGACATAGTCCATACAAACTGACTCTCCACCTCCCAGTGTCCTTCTGGTACCTCACCTTGACTCAGTGTAACCAGAAGCGAGGAAAGGGGAGCCCATGGCAACAACAGAAGTCAGCTTTCTGCAGGAGCAGCACAGAGAAAAGACGCTGAGAAGATGACCATGGAAGCCAAACAGTTTAACTGCTGCTTAAGAATTAGTGCTTCGCGATGATTTTCATCAATTTCTGGTTTTATGAATATTACTCTTCATGGGAAGAACTTTGCTGCCCTTCTCTCTGGGTAACAACTGTCATTGTGCTACGGTATTTAATAATCATATCGAATATTAGCACCACATATCTGCTTCCTGTGTTGTAGACTTGAAACTTCTCTGTGTTGATTTCTGTTAGTAGTTGGTAGCAATAGGCCTGGTACTGGTGAGCATTCTATATTCCTGTCACAAATACTCCAGTTTAAGAAAGGCAAACACTTCAGAAGGTTTCTGGAATGCATGGAGTCAGCACTACTATACATGTACGTCTATATAAAACGTCTTGTATGATTACCGTATAAACTGGTTACTCTTCAAAATGTGGGACTCACATTTTTAAAGGACACAAAGTAGTCATGATTAGTTACACTGGCCCAGTAGTGAGGACTTATAAGTAATACCTAGCATTCATGAACAATCACTACACAGCACTGTACTAAGCACTTTCCATGGATTGCTTAATTAATTAAAACTCCATTTTCTCACAGCAGCAAAAGGAGATATTCATATGAGCAAGTCTAGTAACAGGGAAAATGTTTTTAATGAAAAAGCCTTTGCATCAACACATATAAATATTGCGTGTGTGTTTCTGCCTACCCCCCCCCCCCACCCCCCTGTGCTGGGATTAAAGGCGTGGGCCACCACTGCCCAGCCAACGATGTATCTTTAGGTATAAAGGCAGGCCCTTTTTTTCAGAGAGGAGCTTAGGTTTAATTTTTCTAACCTAAACCACATCCATAATGCATCATCTATAATTATATTTATTCTCAGTTTTTCAAAGAGTTTAAAGAGCTTTGTGAAGCTATCTCTGTTCAATTTTGGTAATTTTTTTCAATAATCTTTATGATTCTCTTTGCCCACCATTCTTTAGCAATATTTTTATTAGGTCATTGACTCTTTCCAAAGTGGCAAAATTCATTTTAATAGAAAACTCTCTATTTGTAATTATTGGAATTTGAATCCATGATTAATTTATATGACTATATTTACAGGTATAGCTGACATCAATAGGTTTAGCTACAGTCATACTTAACTCTCGTGTGTGTGTGTGTGTGTGTGTGTGTGTGTGTGTGTGTGTGTGTGGTATGTGAGTGTGGTGGTACTCATGACATGCCAGGCATGTAGATGTCAGAGAAGAACCTCAGGGGTTGATCCTCGCCTTCTACCTTGTTAGAGGCAAGGTGTCTCTTCTATTCATAGCGACATGTGCCAGGCCAGCGGATTGGCTCGCCTGCATCGCACTGAAGGAGCGCTGGGATTTTTTAAGTGCATTGCCATGCCAGTCTTTTTGGATTCTAGGGTCTCGGGTCCTGATGCTTGTACAGTAAGCACTTTATCCACTGAGCTCTCTCCCCAGTGCTCATACTTAATTAACTCTTAAAGGGACAGTGAGATTCTGGTTACTCATCGGTGTGTCTGCGGAGAAAAGAGAGAGAGGCCTTTGGCTAAGAGAACTTCTCGCTGTCATTCCTGTCATGCTGGAGAGGAGGCTGAGGCAGAGAGAGGGTTCAAACCAAGGCAGGCAAACTCCAAAGTCTGTCGCCTTTGCTGCCGTGTGGTACATGGAACTGCCCATTCAAATGCTCTTAAAGTTACTACTTGTGGGAAAGGAAGGGGGAGGGTGAAGAGCAGCGAGCATTCACAGGCCCTATTAGACAGTAAGTCTGGCACTTGGGCTTAAGAATGAGGTTGCTAAGCCGGGCGTTGGTGGCGCACGCCTTTAATCCCAGCACTCGGGAGGCAGAGCCAGGTGGATCTCTGTGAGTTCGAGGCCAGCCTGGGCTACCAAGTGAGCTCCAGGAAAGGCGCAAAGCTACACAGAGAAACCCTGTCTCGAAAAACCAAAAAAAAAAACCAAAAAAAAAAAAAAAAGAATGAGGTTGCTGCAAATTAGTTGTACCACTTTGTCCGGTTATTTTCATTTGTCTTTGCAGTCTTCCTGGGCCACGATTAGCCATGGTGCTAAATGGTCGGTGTTAACCTTCCAGCCTTCGACCTAGCCTACAAGAGCACTTTCTGGCCTTCCAAACTGGGTTGTTTCCTTGTTTTTTGGTTTGGTTTTGTTTTTAGCTTTTCCCGTTTATTTTAAATTTCCAAGTGAATACATAAGAAACATTGAATAAAGGTTGCCGTCAGTTTTTCACAGTGACCACGTTCTTTTTCTGCTGTTCCCTGCCGCCCACATCTCAGAAAGAAAACTTTCCCCTAGTAATTCAAATGACATAACTAAGAGTAAACCAGAGGGCCGGAGAGATGGCTCAGGGGTTAAAAGCACTTGTGGCTCTTCCGGAGGACCCAGGTTCAGTTCTGAAGTTCTAATCCCGGGGGTTCATACTCTGTCTTCTGAAGGTACTTAGTACATGCACACAGTGCACAGACATACACAGGCAGAACAGCCATACACATAATTTCATTTTAAGAAAGGAAAAAGAGTAAAAGGAAAAAGGGAGAGTGAAGAACTGACATGTGCTATACACAGAGCATTAGCTAAAGAACACTGACAAGCTTTCAACACATTGTGAGATGAGCTACACATTGAAAACTATGTCCCAGCTTTATATTAGGTGAAGTGGTAGAAGAATTAAAGATGCTCACCCAGATTTAAACTCTTGTTCTCCAGCAGTCTTGAGATTTACCATATAGTCATCCCTTTGTATACACCATATATGTGTATATACACTAGACACACAAATATAGTACATATAATATATATATATATATATATATGTATATATAGTGTGTGTGTAGTGTAATATTTATGCAGTTTAATGTCAAGTCAGGGAGTCAGTACTACTATATAAAACAATTCATATTACTTTTGTGCTTAGATTTTCAGTTTAACAAGTGATTATAAACTCTTCCTTTTTAGATATTGAACAGCAGGTTGCATATTTTATATTTTGTCCTTTTAGTTTTTTTTATTACAGCCAGTACTCTATGGAAATAGTATTGTTGTTAATCCTTGGACCCCTATTAAATAAAAATATCTAACAGCCCTCTTGTTTTTCAAAATGTCATAGGAACTAGAATTGTATATGTATTTTATAGTTAATATTTCAGTACTCATGTACTTATACCCATGCATAGACATACACATACTCTTAACTAAAAAATAAATAAATAAAAATAAGTAAGGGAAAAAAGGAAAGGAAAATACAAAAAAGGTTTTAAAAATAAATTATAAGCATATAAATATTTGTGTTTACACAACATTTTATAAGTTGTAATGTGAAAAAAATTAATAAGAATTCTCTTACAGAGTCTTAGTATTTTATGCCATATCAAAAATATATTGTCAAGACTGGAGAGATGGCTCAGGGGTTAAGAGCACTGGCTGTTCCTGCAGAGGACCCAGGTTCAGTTCCCAGCATTCACATGGCAGCTCTCAACTGTCTATAACTCCAGTTTTAGGGGATCCAAAGCCCTACTCTGTTCTTTGTGGACACAGGGTGTGCACATGGTGCAAATCCTAAGCATAGGCAAAACACTCATTCATATAAAATACATTGTAAAAATGAGCTTTGGCCAGGGACTGGTGACAGATTTTGATTCCTATGAAAAGGAGTGCTAAAACAAAAGGATCGGTTAGAAGCATTTGAAGCCGGGCAGTGGTGGCGCACGCCTTTAATCCCAGCACTTGGGAGGCAGAGCCAGGCGGATCTCTGTGAGTTCGAGGCCAGCCTGGGCTACCAAGTGAGTTCCAGGAAAGGCGCAAAACTACACAGAGAAACCCAGTCTCGAAAAACCAAAAAAAAAAAAAAAAAGCATTTGAAAAGAAAACCATTGCTGTAAAGAAGTCGAGTTACTGTCCAGTGAAATCTAAATAAAGCCAAATCCTCCTTAACGTGCCCATTACATCAGACTCTTGAGTTCCTTTTCCAACAGGTATGTGAGCAAGAAATTAAGACGCAGGTCAGTGCGGACATTACTCTAGTTCCGGTTTTTAACCCTCATTTTAACAATAAAATCAACTCATGTCTGTAGCAACACTGTCCACTAAATTCTAAGTAAAGTGTTGACATTCACTTAAAGAATTGTTTAGCATGGAATTCTCTTTGCACATATCACTTAAAATAAATGTTTTGGAAAACCACTTTGTGTTAGCTATCCCCATCATAACCCCGACTACAGCAATTGAAGGAACCTTCCAGTGTTAAAGTCCCATGACGTACGGCGAAGAAGCCTGTGTTCTGAATAAATACTGAATGTATTTCTAAACATTCTAAAAATGTTGGTTTTTTTTTTTACAATGTTTTGTGGCCTTTCAATATTTGACATTTTTTAGCTCAAGAAACTTGTTATTTATGTCTAATTGTCAGTTTAAAGCAATTTTGTCCTATAAAAGGGACCAGACCAGATGTGTCACATAAATGCCCATCTGTTAAAAATCTTTCTCCCTATTGTACATTTTTAAATTTTTCTAAGAAGAACTGTCTTGATTACTCATGTCCTTGTAACTTCAAGGGCTATATGTTATCTACAAAAAAAAAAAGTTCAAAGTCATCAGATGATTATGTATGTCCAATATTGATTTTTTTAAAAAAGCAAATAGTGCCGTGGTTGTTGAAAACTCACTAATTTGCCTTGTAAGAACTATTTAATTTATACAAGTTGTGTAATTACACCTTTATTATGAGAAGTCCCCATGGAGTTAAATCTATTGACTTACTCTTCCTTTGAATATATTTGCACAGTTTCCTGTATTAGGATGGTAAAGGCATCCATGGGAATTTTAGAGGCATAGACCTCGTGCCCTCAGAGAGTTTGACAGAACAGATGGCCTTTTTCACTTAAAGTTTTAAAAAATTCAGAACTGTTATCTGGTTTCGATTGAAAGGGACAACCTTTGTCCATATTACTAAAGATACAATATCAATTGCTCTAGTTATAAATTTCATATGAAACAATGTGTTGACTATGTCAAACATAGTTCGATCTTTCTCTCTCTCTCTCTCTCTCTCTCTCTCTCTCTCTCTCTCTCTCTCT
>CABHPP010148577.1:0-20000 GCA_902168425.1 Peromyscus attwateri
GGAGGAAGGAGAGTCTTCAAAACACAGTTTTGAGTCACAGTGATATTTAATCATGGAAGTTCAGGATGGAGAGGAATTGTTTTAAATGGAACAACAGGGAAGTTGTGTAAGACATGTCTAATCCCTTTTACAATGTCCTTAGATACAATGGCTTTAATCCTATCACACAGTAAGTGAAATCAGTCTGATCATCGAGGGCAAGGACTTTTGACTTTGTAGTCAACATTTTCAAAGCTTAATGTGTGGGAAAAAATGAACTTTGAAATGAAAGACAAGGTTTAGGCAGGACTTTTACATTGTAGCAGTAGGTTGAAAGAGGTGTCTTTGATGTCCCATGCACTGAGTGTTGGGTTGCAGCCCTGCACCTGTCTCTATGTGCTGTGAGCTTGGACAAGTTAACCTCTCTCTCTAGACCTTGTGCACTGAAGAGAGGTGGATACTTTGTTTCTTAAGAAGAGGAAGAGGCGCAGGGTGGTGGTGGTGCACGCCTTTAATCCCAGCACTCGGGAGGCAGAGGCAGGCGGATCTCTGTGAGTTCGAGGCCAGCCTGGGCTACAGAGCAAGTTCCAGGAAAAAGCACCAGAGCTACACAGAGAAACCCTGTCTTGAAAAAAGCCAAAAAAAAAAAAAAAGAAGAGGAATAGGCAAGGGTGTATGATTTGGCATAATATTTTTGTACACTGTGAAGATGTGTCTTCCCCAGTGTGCCTTCTGATTTGGTTTAATAAAGAGCTGGATGGCCAATAGCTTGTCTGGAAGAGGTTATGTGGGACTTCCTGGCAGAGAGGAAGAGGAGATGAATCGAGGTGCAGGAGAGATGCCAGAGGACATGGGGACAAAACAGGAGGTGCAAGATGGAAGAGAGGTAAAAAGCCACAAGGCAAAACAAAGATTAATATAAATGGGTTAATTTAAGTTATAAGATTTAGTATGGCAAGCCTAAGATAAAGGCCGAGCTTTCATGATTAATAATAAGTCTCCATGTTGTTTTTTATGAGCTGACAGCCAAAAGAAAAATCTATTTGTGTGGCCTGGGTAAGTGAGAGTGAAATAAGGGGAGTCAGGAGAAGAAAATGACTGAAGCTGAGGCAGGAGCATACCCTCTTCTCAGGGTCCATTTAAGGAAAAGAAGTCTTGGATTTTCAAGAGCTCCATGACTCCCCTGGATCTTCAGGGCCCACTCATATTTTGAGCTGAATTCTGGGTGCCAGTAGGGTTTCCATGTTTCTCATTGTATCAAATGCAACTTCAGCATTGCATTGCTCAGAGGGTACCTTTCTAGTCTGTGACTCTTAGCCCTCACCATGGCTTCTCTACCCTTCTATTTCAATCCCTTATTCAGGTCCTCATACAGGTAGGTGATCACTTATGAATAAATAAGTCCATATACAGCTCCAAGTTTAGTTCATCTTTATTTCTGCACACAGACTGCTCAAGTTCCCATTTAACAAGTCTTTTCTTCCACATCTGTGAGTGTCACAGTTGTTCTGATTAGATGCCCTGGCTAAGGGACTCCAAGTTAAGTGCCCCCCTGGAGCCTGAAATGGGGAAGAATGGGCTCTGGGAAGGAAACAGTTGTGTGGTTGTCAGAAGGACAGAGGTAGGAGCCAGGGGAGGAAACCTGGGATCCTTCCTCCTTATTCCCATAGCCTTCTTCGCTGTCACATGGGAAGAAAGATGCTCTCAGAGTTCCTGATAAGAAAAGACCCAGCTCTGGGACCGTGAAGTTCCCACATCTGTCCTGGTTCTACACTAGTCCTCTGTGGGAGTCTCTATTTCTCTATGAGCCTCATCTCCCTTGTGTGGGACTCTGAGTTTCTATCCCACAGGGTTGTAAACTATAATAATAACAGCAGCAGAAACTGATGGGCTTGTACTTATAATACCTGAACATTTATTGAGTATTGATTATTTAATATTCAATGTGAATTTTCATTTTACTCCCATAGCTCAAGGAAACAGGTTTTTACCCCTTCTTCTTGTTTCCTAGATGGAGATATGGAGGCAGAGGGCTGTAAAGTGACTTGTCCGGGGTGATAGAACCAAGACTGGAGTCTGCTCAGCTCAAAAGTTTGGGCTTGTAACTTAAGGGTCAGAAGAGTTCCTTTTGGGAACTGGCATGAATGCTGTGCTCACCCATTCTGAATGCCAGCCTCTCCCCTGCTACTACAGCTTCAGAGTGCTCCTTCCCAAGGGCCTGGGGTGCACTCCTGTAGAAGAGTGTGGGGTTTTGAGGTTCACTTAGGGGTTTCTGCATGCCTTCTGGTTCCAGGCTCTCTTGGGCCTGTGAATCCTTTTGACAGGAGGTTAGCCTGCCCATGAAAACCCTGACAGGAGGGCCACAGTAATGGTAGTTGGGTCCTTGGTGTACTTACCTAGCATCAAGTCCTTCTCTGCCTGGGCTTTGGTCTGCTGCAGCTTCTGGCCCTTCTGCTTCCTCCTTTTGTGGATGAGGTCCAAGACCTGTTGACCCTTATGCTGAGCCTCCTTTGTGTCACTCGTCTTCCTGGACTGAGCTGCTTCCATGGTGATAGAGTCCCCAGATGATGCTTGGCTGTGCGGCTCCCACTGGTCCTGCTTCACGTCTCCCTTCTCTTGTTGCTCCAAGCAGGAGGCCCGTGGATCCTTGTCTCTGCCAGACATTTCTGCTCTGGAAATGGGTGTTTGATTGGAACTGATGGAGGAGACCTAGAAATAAAAGGAAGAGCAGAGCAGCCTCTACAGGGACTGATTGTCCACTAGTCAGGACACCTGAAGGGCTCCAGGCTCTCCTGGGGATGGAGACTGTGTGTCCAGGTGCAGAGCTTGGGCTTTATATGGCAGAAGAGGGAACTCAGGAGGAAGTTTATCAGTGGATATGTTCTTTATAGTGGATGTTCTCCTTACTGCGCTGGCTTTCCTGTCAGACAGGTGATGTTAAACTGAGTTGGAGGTTTCTCAGCTTATCTAAGGTTTCTTCTTTAAGGACATTAAAGTCATTTATTTGACACTGATGACTTATACAAAGGTCGGGGTATAATCTCTCATTGGCTGCTTCCTGCAGGGGGAGGGGGATGAAGGGGCTGGGCTCTGTCCCTAGGATTCAAGGGGAAGGAGTTAGGGCGACTTCATGAACCAGGAAACGAGTTTTAACTTCATCTGCTGCAGCGGCTTGTGTGATTGTCACCATTCCCTCCTGGAGAAACCTTTGAACTCAGTTACTAGACAGGGGCTATAGTGACTAAGATGAGTCTGAAGACAGGGGACCCAGTAAGCTCCTAGCCAGGGCAGCCATTGTCTTAGTGTGGACCTAGTGATGATGGTGATTTGATCCAGGAGGAACTTGTGTAAATTTTTTAAAGGACAGCGAAAATGAAAGTGTGAGGATGAGGAGGAATGGAGAGATCAAGAGGAGGAGCCAGAGTGGGAGGGACCAAAAGCCCGTCCTTAGGAAGATGACTGTCACTGAATCTCTGTCGGGTCCTTAATTAAGTCTTTGGTCCTCTCGACCAGCTTGGGTTTGTTGGCACAGAAGCTGCGCTGTTCCTGGAGGAGGGCACAGTTCCCACCACCAGCAGCTGACAGGAGATCCAGGTCTCTGACTTTGGAGAACCACAGCAGCAAAGATTTGGCTCAGGCCTAGCCATGGAAAGTGGTGGAGAGGGAGGAGTGGGAAGGTGGGCATCTGGAGAATGGAGGGTGGGAACTGTAGGGATGGGAAAGCAAGAAGATGGAAGGATGCAGGACATGGAGCAGGACAGCTGGGAGGATTAGAGGATGCTAGTCAAGGGAGAAGGGTTGGGGGATGGAGGAAAGGGATGTTTGGATTCCAGGGAGAGGAGCATGAGAGGATAGGAAGACAGGGGTGGAGGATGCAGGGATGGAATGTGCAGGACACTTGCTATTCTGTGTTCCTCGGCTTCTTCCTTTCCTAGTGTCTCACTCTAAGGAGATCAATCCTTCAGCCATTACTGTGACAGAGGATGAGTGGGGAGATTCAGCACAGAGGGACTCAAGAGCTCAGTCTGAGTTCAGGCTAGGTCCTGTGAAGGAATTTAGAAGTCTCCTGTCCCTGGGTACCACACAGGGAGAACAATCCAGAACCCACTAAGCTGAAAGGACAAATTACCCAGAGAAAACCAAAGAGACACATGGGTAAGTGTGGAGGTGTAGAGTGACCCAAGACTTTCTCAGAGGCTACGATGAAGGGCAAAGTGACATTAGCTCTGTGTCCTTGCCCAGGAGTGGACTTGTTGAAGCCAGACTGACACTGGAATCAGTGCCTCAGAGGAACTGAAGTTGTAGCTTCTGGGGACCTGACTCTTTCCCCGAGGCTGTGGTTATCAGTCCTAAGGCAGGTGTGTCCCGAGTTCTCTTTGCACATTGTCTGACTTAACTCTCTGCTGACCTTGACCATCCACACCACACCTCACATAGCATAAATGCTGCTATACTTCCTAATAAACCTGCTTGGCCTAAGGAATCAGCTTATGCAAGACCTGCTGCTCCCAGCTGCTGCTTTTACCTTCTTTCTTTCTTGTCCCCAGGCTTCCCTTGGGATCCTTATTCCTGTGGCATCAGATCAGACAGAAGAGAAGAGGGTGCAGGATAGGGTATGATAGGAGCTCTGATCCACCAGAGCTGGCCTGTACACTCTCCAAGCAGGGACTGGAGCCTGGGCCCTGGCTCTCAGGATGAGGTCCCCATGTCTGCCACAGTATGCCTTAGTGCAGTCAGGCCAGGACTTCCTTCCCACAACTCAAATGGTTTGGTGGATTCTGTTGGTCCCACTACTCACCTTCTCCTCCACAGGCCCACTAATGTGTGCGTCCCTGGCCAAGGCTCCTCAGCTGGAAATCATCTTCTTTAAAAGTGAAAGAGACTCTGGCCCCTCCAGGAAGCAGGAATCTGAGAGCCTGCGCAGAAGCTCTTCCTCTGACCTCTGGGAGTGGAGGTTCAACATTATTCAGCTCATTTCCTGTTGTGAAGTTTCTGCAGATGCCTGGGCTGGAGGAGGAGTCAGGCTTGAGAGCTTCATCCAGGCCTGCAGAGGCCCTGCCTCCTAAGTGCAGGACTCATGTCTGAGCCTCACTTCACTCATCTACTAATGTGGGCCTCCCAGGTTTGCCAACAGGTCCCAGTTCAGCAAAGGCTCCTGGATCTCCCCAGTTTGTGCTCTGGATCTCTGCACTCCCTCTCCTCCCTGTAGCCTGCCCAGGGCACAAGTTCTTCGTTTCAGGAAGTGGCTCTCAGGAGCTAAACCTTGTGATTTTTTTTGACTTCTTAAGTCTCCTAAATCTCAAATCTGGTATTTAATTTCCACTAACATGTTTTATCCTGTAGGTGTGTGGTGTGTGTGCATGTTCATGTGCATGTGGGCTCACATGTGTGTGCATATATGTGACCTGAGAGCTTATGGATTTGGCTAGTCTAGCTAGTCATCCAGCTGGGGGTACTTCCTGTCTCCTCCCCCTGAGCTCTGGGATGACAGGCCTGTAGCCATCCCAGCATGCATTTGTGAGGATGCTGTGATCAGAGCAAAGGTCCTCATGCTTGCACAGCCCGTGCTGTATCCACTGGTTCATCTCCCCAGCCTGACCCTGGCTTTAATCAGATATGTAATCTGACTCTTCACTGTGCCCAGGAGACTGCTGGTCCAGCCGGCATCCTGGGTCTGTGCTCCAGCTTCTTAACTCTCCTGCTGATGCTTCATGGTCTATTCTCAGTCTTGAAGTCAGAGTCACAATCTGATCTGTAAATTAGTTCAAGTCACCTCTTAGTCAAACCTTCCTATCCTTTCTGTCTCACTGTGAGGGGAATACTGGTTCCTGTCAGTGGTCATGAGCTCTACATGAACCTCTCCATCCCACCCTGCCCTTTTCTGACATTAGATCCCACTTCATGCTCCTCACTCACTCTGCTGTGGGTTATCTGCTCTGCCTTTCTATTCCTTGAGTATACTGGGAACTTGCTCACCTCAGGACCTTTGCACTGTCTTCACCATTCTTTTGGAATGCCTTTCTACTAGGCAGAAGCTTGCTACCTCCTTTCTGAAACAGAACGGCTCCTCCAGATTTATTCTCTTTTATTTTTCCACTTAACACTTGCTACCATCCAACGCCTCAAACTTGATTTGTTTCTGTCACTTCTACCTACACAGAGAATGAAAGCTCTTAGAGGACAAGAAGAAGCATGTTTGTTGATTGTTATATCCTAGTCTCAAAACAGCTATTTCATTAACTGTGTCACTTGTTCAAGTAAAACGTACTTCCGCACGGCCATGGCAGCTAACACAACCGCAAACCTGTGGCAGCTCCTACCACTAGAGCTTGTGGACAAATGTGTAGGATTAAGAGCTCACACTGTGAAGAATAGTGATAAAGAAATTGTTGGTACACTTCTAGGATTGGATGACCTTGTCAATATGCTGTTGGAAGATGTCACAGTTTGAAATTACACCAGAAGAAAGAAGGATACAAAGTTAAATGAGATTATACTAAATGGAAACAATGTAGCAATGCCACTTCCAGAGAAGAAGGGCTGAAATAACAATGGATTTCCTTGAGTTATGTTAGAGTCTGTTTTTTTTTTTTCAATCATTAAGGTTTAGATTCTGTAAAATGAAGTTTCTGTCAAAGGGAAATACTTTGAAGATATACATCCATTTTTCTAGTCAAATCATGATAATTTAGGAATAAGAAGAATATGTATGTATATATGTATATATATATATATATATATATATATATACTGAAAATAAATATGCTTTAAAAAAACCATTGAAGGTGTCAAGAACCAAAGACTGTGGTTTTTAATTTTAAAATGTTTCTCCTGGAAGACAGAAAAAGTTAAATAAAAAATTCTAACAATGTAAGGAAGGACTCGGCAGGAAAAGACAGCCTCTTCCCCGACCGCCACTTCAAGCGAAGAAGCAGGTTCCCTCAGCTCTCTGTTGTGACTATTGGTGTCAGGTCACATTGAAAAACCCATTTTATTGACACTAAGCCACAGCTGGTAACTTGATCCCAAACAGTTTTCATTAAAGGGTATATGCAGTTAAAAACTAAGAAAAGCTGTTCCCCCAGCAGACTGCTACTTGAGCTGATAGTTGCCATTTTAAAACCCAATGTCACATAAATTTTCCTTATGCAAGCTATGGACTACAGGACATTTAAAAAGGATGAACCCTTAGTCATCTTAAAGTTCAATTTTCAGAGTTTTACTCTTATAATAATTGTGCTTAATTATCATTAACACATATCAATAAGTTTTTCATTATATAAAACACATTTTTTCTTAAATCACTAGCTCATGTTGGATGAAAGTGTACTTTAAAGTCTATTTCTAAATACTTACTGTCCCTTTCAGACTTATTAAAACATCTGAAACTTACTGCAGGTTCTGGAGTCTCTTGGTGGCACCACGAAGTGTGTTTGTAAAATGACAATAGCTGTGCAGGCTGCACAGATCACGTCTTGAGACACTTAGCACAGAAAAGACATCATAACATTTTTGGAAGGAAAATTAATACTGAGGTATTTTATTCTCTAACTATTTTCCCCGAGAATGTTCAGTTTTCTGACTGAAGCAACAAAACCATTTGCTACTGTCCAGATGACATATCCTCCAGAGGAGCCAAGTTGAAGACTCGGTTATGGGGACTGTGTCAGTCTGACGGACACAGAGTCTGTCCTGTCAGGGCTTTTTTTTCCTCAGAGCATCCTAACTGCATCAGTAAGAAGGCATGGGTTACCTAGAAATTTATATTTAGCTATTGATATTTTAGCATTTTCACTCATTTAAAAATAACCCCATTGTGTTACATCTGTCATACACATTTAGAAACCTTGACTTCAGGTTGGATGTAGTGGCACAGGCTGTTAATCCCTGCACTCGGGAGGGAGAGACAGGCAGATCTCTGAGTTTGAGGCCAGCCTGGTCTACAGAGTGATTTCTCAGAAAGACAGGGATACACAGAGAAACCTGGCGTCAAAAAACAAACAAACATAGAAACAGTCATCAAAAGCCTCCCAACCAAAAAAAGCCCAGGACCAGATGGTTTCAGTGCAGAATTCTACCAGACTTTCAAAGAAGAAGTAATACCAATACTCTCCAAATTGTTCCACACAATAGAAACAGAAGGAACACTACCAAACTCTTTTTATGAGGCTACAATTACCCTGATACCCAAGCCACACAAAGATGCAACAAAGAAAGAGAACTACAGACCAATCTCCCTCATGAACATTGATGCAAAAATACTCAACAAAATATTGGCAAACCGAATCCAAGAATACATCAAAAAAATTATCCATCACGACCAAGTAGGATTCATCCCAGGGATGCAAGGATGGTTCAACATATGAAAATCTGTCAATGTAATACACCATATAAACAAACTGAAAGAAAAAAAACCACATGATCATCTCATTAGATGCTGAAAAAGCCTTTGACAAAATCCAACACCCCTTCATGATAAAGGTCTTAGAAAGATCAGGAATACAAGGAACATTCCTAAACATAATAAAGGCAATTTACAGCAAGCCAACAGCAAACATCAAATTAAACAGAGAGAAACTCAAAGTGATACCACTAAATTCAGGAACAAGACAAGGCTGTCCACTCTCCCCATGTTTATTCAATATAGTACTAGAAGTCTTAGCTACAGCAATAAGACAACAAAAGGAGATAAAAGGGATACAAATTGGGAAAGAAGAAGTCAAACTTTCACTATTTGCAGATGATATGATAGTATACATAAGTAACCCCAAAAACTCTACCAGGGAACTCCTACAGCTGGTAAACTCCTTCAGTAAAGTGGCAAGATACAAGATCAACTCAAAAAAATCAGTAGCCCTCCTATACACAAATGATAAAAGGGCTGAGAAAGAAGTCAGAGAAACATCACCCTTTACAATAGCCACAAATAATATAAAATACCTTGGGATAACACTAACTAAACAAGTGAAGGACCTTTTTGACAAGAACTTTAAATCTCTAAAGAAAGAAATTGAAGAAGATATCAGAAAATGGAAGGATCTCCCATGCTCATGGATAGGTAGGATTAACATAGTAAAAATGGCAATCTTACCAAAAGCAATCTACAGATTCAATGCAATCCCTATCAAAATCCCAACACAATTCTTCACAGACTTGGAAAGAAAAATACTCAACTTCATATGGAAAAACAAAAGACCCAGGATAGCTAAAAGAATCCTATATGATAAAGCAACCTTTGGAGGCATCACCATCCCTGACCTCAAACTCTACTATAGAGCTATAGTAATAAAAACAGCTTGGTACTGGTATAAAAACCGACATACGGACCAATGGAATCGAATTGAAGACCCTGACATTAATCCATGCACATACGAACACCTGGTTTTTGACAAAGAAGCCAAAACTATACAATGGAAAAAAGAAAGTATCTTCAACAAATGGTGCTGGCATAACTGGATGTCAATATGTAAAAGATTACAAATAGATCCATATCTGTCACCATGCACAAAACTCAAGTCCAAGTGGATCAAAGACCTCAACATAAATCCAGCTACACTAAACTTAATAGAAAAGAAAGTAGGAGGTACTCTTGAACGCATTGGCACAGGAGACCACTTCCTAAATAAAACACCAACAGCACAGACACTGAGCACAACAATTAATAAATGGGACCTCTCGAAATTGAGAAGCTTTTGCAAGGCAAAAGACACAGTCAATAAGACAAAAAGACAGCCAACAGAATGGAAAAGATCTTCACCAACCCCACATCTGACAGAGGATTGATCTCCACAGTATATAAAGAACTCAAGAAACTAGACAACAAAATACTGAACAATCCAATTAAAAAATGGGCTAAAGAGCTAAACAGAGAATTCACAAAACAAGAATTACAAATGGCTGAAAGACATTTAAAGAAATGCTCAACATCCTTAATCATCAGAGAAATGCAAATCAAAACGACTCTGAGATACCACCTTACACCTGTCAGAATGGCTACGATCAAAAACACCAATGACAGTCAATGTTGGAGAGGATGTGGAGCAAAGGGAACACTCTTCCACTGTTGGTGGGAATGCGAGCTTGTACAACCACTGTGGAAATCAGTATGGCCGTTTCTCAGAAAACTAGGAATTGAACTACCTCTAGACCCAGCAATACCACTCTTGGGCATATACCCAAAGAATGCTGATTCATACCACAAAGATACATGCTCAGCTATGTTCATAGCAGCACTATTTGTAATAGCCAGAATCTGGAAACAACCTAGATGCCCGTCAACTGAAGAATGGATAAAGAAAATGTGGTACATATACACAATGGAGTACTACTCAGCAGAGAAAAACAATAAAAGCATGAAATTTGCAGGCAAATGGATGGAACTAGAAAATATCATCCTGAGTGAGGTAACCCAAACCCAGAAAGACAATCATGGTATGTACTCACTCATAAGTGGATTCTAGATATAAAATAAAGAACAATCAGACTATTTTAAAATTTTTATCGGTGGATTCTACTGGAGTTTATTGGTGGATTCTGCTGGAATATCCGATGCAGACAAGCACTGGAGGGCTCCTGTGGCAAATCACCCCCTGGAGCGATGGAAGGATCTTTCTACTAGCACGTGGAGGAGACCCGATCTAGTGTTGGTGTGGCCCTGGGGTTCTGTTTATGTCTTTCCTCAGGACAATGAGTTCTTCTTTGGATTCCTGAGCACTGAACGTGCCCTATGGCTGCTGCTGAAGCCCAACATGACAGAGACCTAATGGGTCTTCTTGAAAAAAATCTATCCTTCTGATGTCAATGGAGATTGAGAGCCCAACATCGCCAGCTTTGGCAAGCATTAATGTAAGCCTAGGAACTGTAACCATAAGATTGGATTCTCCAGAAGAGCTGCCAGCTAAAGTCGTGCTGGGATCAAGAAAAATAGGCCTTGGCAGTATGTCTTACTGGAGTTGTATCCATGCCAGTGGATGTCCACACAATCCAGAAGAGAATTTGTCATTGCTGCTGCCGCTGTTGCTGTTATAGCAATGGCACCCACCACTGCTACTCTTTCTGGGATTACCATTTCATAATTGCTTACTACAGCTAGCACAATGGAGACCCTGGCAACAAAAGTAGCTACCACAGTTAGTTAATCTCTCATTCTATGGGGCATGATAAATTTAATTCAGTAGCTATATACATCTCAATTGGCTTTGAAAATTATAAATTTATAAACTCAAGTTCCAGTTGCTTCTGGGATACTATCTTACAAGGACACCAACGTACAGTATGGCTTGTTAAGGAAGGGAATGGCTCAGTTGCCTTTAGCCTACTGGCTATGGGTGAGATAGGACCTCTGTTGGCCTTTTCTGTATCGAACACACAGATTGCAAGCTCAGTGCCACTTTGAGATCTTTGGCAGCAGTTAACTCTGCAGCTCACACACGATTGAGCCTGTATGAAAATGAGTATTCAGAGATGGGTAATGCCTGGGGGGCACTCACCAACCTAAGGCAGAGCACCTGTGTGGCCTGGGCAGGCGTCTCCATGACGGGTAAGGTGACCTGCTGACGTCCCACGCAACCCAAGTCAGAAGCTCATTTTTTAATAAAAGGGGGACCTGTAGGGCCCTGGCCCCCGTTTTGGGTAACTGCTGCCTTGCTTTCGAACCCTGACCTTGATATCCTCCCTTTGCTAATTCCCTGCCAGGTTCCACCCTCCTGAATGCTTAAGAGATGTTCCTTGCCTGGTACCCTGAATAATGGGCGTTAACAGATTAGAAGCAAGATTGTAAAACATCAGTAGCGAACTTCTGCCCTCTGGGGTCCTCCCATTGTGCTGTAAGCCTGTATTTAAGACCTCCCCCCTTAAATAAATGACATTCAGCATTTAAAATTAAAATACATATATATATTGTATATATAATTGAATGAATACTGTGAATGTAATCTATGAATACCACAAATGTGATTAATATCGTGAGTGTAATTAATGAATATCATGAATGTAATTAAAAAAATAAATAAATAAAGTAAAAAAAACAAAAAACAAAAACAAACAAACAAACAAACAAACAGAACCTTGACTTCACTTATTATAACCCAATTCTTTTTGTTTTAAGTTATTTCTAAACTTCTGATGAAATAAATATAGCAGAAAGGGAGGTCAAAACTTGGAATTATCTCTTGTCAAATAAAAGCCTAGAGGATTGTGGGTAAGAAGTCTGGGGAGAAGTCACCTGCCTGCCTGTGAACCAGTGTAGGGCAGGAGTTAGAATACGGAAAACACTGTGTTTCAAGAGAGAAAAAGAGCGAGAGCTTCAGAGATTCACACAGTCAGAGCTAGCACACCTGCAGAGCCCAGAGGAGAAGATGGGAGGCACTGAGAAGCCAGGCTAAAAGCTCTGGCCATGGGCCTGGCTGGGAGGGGAGCAGAAGCTTGATCCAGAAGGAAACTGGGTGTTCTGGAATAGAGACTGAAAGACCTACCCTGAGGCAAAAGCACAGCCTCACAAGTCTTAAGTTCTAATCTGGTAGATGGGTGAGCAGTGGAGAGGAATCCCATTTTGTCATTGTTTTATAAAAATTAAAAAAATTGTCTGTGTGTGTCCACTTGTGCACATGTTTCTGTATATGTGTATTTGAATGTACACCTGTATGTGGGTGCCAGGAATTCCTCCACATGGAGTTGGTGTTACAGGTGTGAGCTGCCTGATGTGGGTTCTGGAAGTAGAACTCTGATCTTCTACAGGAGCAGCTCTTAGCCACCAAGCCTTCTGTTCACCACCTTTTTACCATTGTACATCAATTTCTCAAGCCGTGAATCCCACCTCCATTTGGGATGACTTAACTAAATGTGGGATTGCAAAATATTGACAAGAACAACAGGTTTGTGCACATACAGTGGCCAAGATTAATTCAAATGTGCACTGAGTCTGAGGTGTTTCTTACAGTATGAGCCATGTTGCATCATGTGACTTCCCCATACCTGTGGTTCTGAGCACACAACATGAGTACTAGTACTGCTTGAGCCTGCGTACCACACAACCCCTATGATGCTACTGAAATATCTTGGCTCAGAATCTAGGCTATTGTTTGCTGTGATTACAGTATTTTCCCTGTACAGATGAGATTTTCTGTTCTCATAGAAACATGATACCTTAATTATGGAATGTAAAGATTTAAATATATTCCCATTTTCATTATCTAGCATGTAATAATCATGTTAGCATATCTTTGCACTGCATTATGTGAGAACATTCTGTTTTACAAGTTTGTGTTTGGAATTACTGACTTGAGTTACATAAAGAGATGGTAAGTGAATTTGGCCTGTGATTAGGACAGAATTTTCACCAGCTTCTGGAATGTGCACTACACATCTGTGTGAAGTACCAGGAATGCAAAGTGTCCACCAACTCTGAGAGACACTGAAGATTCTCAATGTCTTATAGCATCAAATATTCAATCAAGATTTAATTCCAAATGCAAAAAATGAAAAAAAAACAGGCATTTCATTAGTTTGCGAATTTGTTATTATTTTTAACAAATGGTAAAACTGTATTACAACAAAGTGTTGTTTATAATAAATGTCTTTAAGATTCATTTTTAGTAAAAATGTTTGATTTATATACTTATATAGCTACATATCCAGAGGCACATAAAAATTATTTGGAAAAAGGTTTTGAGGTAGGAAATGTTTGAGAAGCCCCCTTCCTTTCCTGTTCATTAGACATTCACTTTCCAGGGAAAGGACCATCTCACTGTCTCCATTTCCATGCGCTCCAGTCCTGCTTGTATTATGGTGTGTCAGGTGGTTTTCAGACTGGTCCCTCAGGCCATAAGAGCAGGCTGGACAAGATGTGAACAGACTTGCTGGCTCCACTGGACATTTCCTGAGATGCTCATCCCACACGAACATCTGGCTGGGGAAGGTCAAGAGGGAACATCTGGTTCCCTAAAAGGTGTCCTGGAAACATTGCCATCAGAAAGGCCACTGAGATGACTACTGGTTTATAGATTTGGTAGCCCAAGGAAAATCAGGCAGAGCCAGGAATCATTTGAGTGTCCACCACTCAGCCACTAAGATGTCAGGATCTCACAGAGACACTTCTTGACGTCTCATAGAGGTCCATGATCAGGTGAGGATGGGTCTCCTTCAGAGCTCGGTAGACTCGGTCTTTGCAGGCCCTGGTCCAGGACCTGCTGAGGCTGAAGAGCTTTCTCATCTTGTCTTGGTTGGTGGCTTCAGCCCGCACTGCCTCATACTCCTCTTCACTGAGCACCAGACTATGCAGCTTGTCCAAGAGAGGGTCCACTGATGTCACTCGGGCCACCAGCTGCTCCCGATGCTGGTCCAGGAAGTGTGGCAAGGCACAGGCATCTAGGGGTGAAGATGAGACTGGCACTGAGAGAAGAAAGGCTCCTCCATGGGCTCTCCCACTGGCTGCCCACTTCTTGTTTTTTTTTTTTTCCACCTACCTCATCTGCACCCCTGGCTCCCTCCTTCCTCTGGAAGGTCATTTGAAATAATATCTATATCCTTCCTGATGCCAGTTATTAGTCTGACACTCTGCCTAACTAGAATGATGGGTTCATGGTGGAGCGTTCAGGTTGGGAGTGGTGGAGTTATTGTCAACATAGGAAGCAGCAAGGGGCATGAGAGGAACTCTGCCCTGGGCATGCACCTCTCCTACGCTTCCTGGTGAGGTTTGGAAAGCAAGGCTCCCTCCTTCTCACTGCCCTTCTCTCAAGGATTAGATCATCTACCAGCCCCATACTATTGGCTTCTCTGGCCTCATATAGTTGTTACTGACCTTCATGGCCTACAGGGATCATGGGCGGTACAGGTCTCAGGTCCCCTGGAAGAAAGGAGAGATGATGCATCTGGAATGATGCTTGTCACCAATACTCAGTGCACTCTGTGAAACTCCCACCCATGCTTGAGATTTTGAGAATAGTTCATTCTCAAAATAGTTCACTACAGAAATTCTGATATATTCTGGAAAGTGAACATTTCCTAACTCACACAGGGGATCTAGGTGTGAGGACTATCATCATAGAGAGAGAAGACATGTGAATGAGCAATAGATATTTCTCCCACATAACCACAGCCTCAATTTTATCCTAGACTGAATTCCTCATGGAGAACTAACCAAGTCCCAAAAAAATCATTTGACATTTGATCCTGGGTAGAAAACCATTTTCTTGTCCTTGTTTGACCTTGTACACTCACATGCCACAAACATGTGTTGTTGATTTGATTGCAGAATCAAGATGAAGCAAGACTAAGCAATTGAGAACAATGAGTGAATTTTAGCACCAAGTGGGGGAGGCTAATAAATTTCAGCTCATGAATAAGCCCCAGGCGTTTGAAAAGACCTTAAATTCACTGTGCTCTAACAGTTTAGAGAAGTGAGCCCAAGGACCCAGTTTGTAGTATTGGAAGCCCTGCTTGCATTTGTGTGAAAAAAGGATGATATTTTGTACACTGCACGTTAGTTGAACCATCTTGGTGCATCCTGACTTGTAGATAAACGGGAGCATCTAATGAAGAAAGTGACTGAATGACATGAATTTAAAAACCAAAATGTAAGACTGGGGACACAAGAAGTCCATGGTTATAATCTTCTAGTATTGGAATATGGGAAGGGAGTAGAATATGTTCTATGTATACAAATATGTATACAAAGAACATAACAAAATCATGAGGAAGAATTTGGCTTAATAAAAAAAAAAAAAAACAGCAACATTGCTCCCATCAGCCATCAGCTAAGGATCACATTGTGAGATGGTGATGAACAGCATTTAACCCTTCCAATCCCCCTACCAGTAACTAATTCTGATCTCCGGTTTACAGGTGAGAAAGATCAGACTCATATGAGTTAAGTCACTTTCCAAGATCACCTGCAGAGTCAGTGCTGGAGTGAGATTCAAACCCTGGCTTGATGCTGGGGCAGGTCAGTTCTCCAGGTCAAGGCTGAGCAAAGGCAGTTCTTTGACCACAATAGCCTGTTTCTAGCAGCTCAGGAGCAGAAACCACCACTGTTTGACAGCTGACAAGGGCTGGGCATCTCCAGAGATACTGATAAGAGGAGTTTGGTTTTGGCATTGTGGGTGTTAGGCTAAGATTGTATTGTTACTTCACCAAAGAAATGTCACTATTTGGTTTTCTCTTGTCTGTGTCAGCTTACAATATGGATGAATTACAAGAGCCAACAAACAAATAAATAGAAATACAAAGTTTTGGGACAGAAAACCTAACCATGGAAATGAAAGCACTTTATAAGAAGAACTTTAAGATATATATATATATATATTTATATATAAAAGGAAGAAATTGAAGGAGGACTTTGAAGATGAGAAGACATTCCTCCCCCAATGCTCATTGCTTGTAAGAATAAATATTGTGAAAATAGCCACCCAATTAAAAGCACACTACATAATCAATGCAGTCCCAATTAATATGCCAGGGACATTCTTCACAGATAGTGTGGAAAATAATGCTGAAACACACATGGAACCACTAGAGACATAGGGTGTCCGAGGTAATCTTGAACAAAAACAATTTTGTGGAAAGCTTCATCACACCTGATTTCAAACCAATGCTGCAGCTGTAGTAGTAAAAACAGCATGGTATTGGTATGAAGAGATGCGCAGATCAATAAAATAGAATAGAAATCTGGGTAAAAGCTACCTGGCCTTTGACCAAGAACCCAAAATATACTTTGGAGAAAAGACAGCCAGTTAAACAAATGGTGCTGGAAAACCTAGATAGCACTGCATGGAAGAACTAAACTAGATGCCTATATCTCACCTTTAAAAAGCAAACTAAATGATCAAAGACCTTAATATGGGACCCAATACACCGAATCTTTAGAGTAAAAAGTAGAGAGACCATTTCAACACAGCAGCATAAGTCAGGATTGTCTGAATAAGACTCCAGTAGCACAGGAAGTAAATCCAATAATTGATAAATATGATCTCAGTACACTTAAAAAGTTCTGTATAGCAAAGGAAACTTAATTGATTGAACATTCAGCCGAGAATGGGAGAAATGATTTCCCAGCTAACATCTGACAGAAGATTAGTAATAGGAATATACATGGAACTGAAAATCTGAACAAGAAAATAGCACAATTCTGAGCTTTGTCATAGGAGTAACAATAGAATTCCCAAAGAAGGAAATACACATGGCTAGGAAACACTTAGCCATTAGGGAAATAAGGTTAAAATTACTTATGATTCCCATCTCATCCCTTTAGAATGTCCAATATGGAGGATACAAATGTCAACAAATGCTGGAGTGGATGTGCGGGAGGAGGAACACTTATACACTGTCTGTGGGAGTGAAAACTAGTGCCACCACTGTGGAAATCAACCTGGAAGATTCTTAAGAACTAGATATAGAACTACCATATAAACCAACCTTACCACTCCTGGTAATATACTCAAAGGAATATCTATTCTACTATGGAGACATTTGCACGAACATGCTCAGTGAAGTTCTGTTCACAATAGCTAGGGAATGCAATCAGCTTAGATGTCTATTAATAGTTAATTAGGTAATGAAAGTGTGGCACATATATACCATGGATTTTTTTCAGGTGTGAAGAAAATGGCATTATGAAAGGTAAGTGTAGACAATAGGAAAAACAATGAGGAAGATAAGCCAGGCCCAGAAAGAAAAACACCACATCTCTCACATGCAGCTTCTATGCTGGAGGCTTTATTTCTGTGCGTTTAATTTGGTGTGCCCCTGGAAACCAGAAAACTAGAAATGGGTGGGGCCTTAGGGAGGAAAGGAGGACAGTAGTGTATTGGTGAAATGAGGGTAGAGAGAGAATACTGGGGGCAGAAATGTTCAAACGGCAAGAGGGGTGGGGGAGGGAGGAGATAAGGGGGTGGGTAGGATTTGTTACTGAAAATGAAGACAGTATTTAAAAGTTGTAATAAAACTTATTATTTGTAATCCAATACAAAAATCATAAAAGAGTTCCAATACAAGACACCCTGTGAGGATTGAAATGGGAGATCTTAGAAGTAATGAGTTTCAATTATAAAATCCTGTTCCAGGTGTGGGATGTCTCCATAGGAGCTGTTGGACAGGGAGCCCCTGGAGGTTCCCTAGACAATACAGGTGCATTTCCTTCATCTTGGCTCCCCATCAGAACTAGTGAATAAGACCTTATTGCTGAAGACACCACACATCTTGGATATGTGGTCTAGAGAATTCAAGCTGGAACTGAGTTGGAAGCTTTTATAGAGTCAGATGCTGTTATGCAGGCTGCTGAGGGAGAAAAGGCATCAACAGCTGTCCTGCCAGGCCAGATGGTCCCATGCTGAAATAGTGGCACAACTGTGATGGGAGCTCACTTATTACAGTGCTCACTTATTACAGTGCTCACTTATTACATTTCAAGCCCACTCCACAAGATAGAATTCACCCCTAGCATTTTAAACTGATACAACAAACAAACTCAGGTTTTTGGATATCATAGGCCCTTGAGACTAGCTCCTATTCCTGCCTAGCTAAATGGATACAGTATCTATGCCCTTCTAAATATCAATGTTTATACCATAGACAAAGGCTACTTTCAGTCTTCTTCAGAAAAGCCTCTCACTGCTGTGAATGGAGGTGAATGCAGATACCTATGTCTGTACAGGATATGAGAATAAAGGATGGTTGAATACTTATCCCTATAAGTAGATATTTCTGTCACCCCCATGAGCCTCTAGGAAGAGAAATTGGAAAGAATGGTGGGACAGAATCACCTGCACCTACTGTCTCTGGACCCACACAAGTAGGGTCTGCCTATCAGTCAGCTGGACATGTGAAGCAGTTCACATGGACAATACCACTTATTGCTAAAATATTGGCAGATAACAGACTATGGGAGAAGGGATGTATACAATCCATCCATACTGACTGGTGAACTCACTCAGTTATACTGGGTAGTTCTGAATGCACAGGTACACAGATGGTCCCACTTAAACTCTGAGAGACACAAAGCAAAACTTTACGAATGTGGGGAAGGGATTTGTACTAAAGAAGAGGGGTTGGTAGGAGTAGGAGGGAGATAAGAAGATGTGTTTATGGTGGAGTTACTAGAATGCATTGTATGAATATATAAAATTGTTAAAACAAAATGTATATAAAATTATGTATGGATTTAAGATTGAATATCACATGATAACAAAAATGCCTTCATTTTAGCTGTTTACATTTAAATATGAACTAGTGCCAGATGCTTCGTATGTCTCAAAAAACTTTCATTTCTAGGACATTGGGGGCAGAAATCAGGATACAGGACTGAGAAAATGGGGCTTAGGATATGCGGTGGCATAGATGTGGTGTGTTCCCTGATAAATGATCATGTGTTGAAGGATGAGTTCCTGCGGCAGTAATCAGAGGATGTTCAGTCATGAGGACTGTGATTTTATGAATGAACTCATACACTAGAGCACTCATAATTGCTTGAGTACTGAGAACGGTGTTGGAAACTGTAAGAGTGCACAGTTGGAGGAATTTGGTCCCTGGAGGTATGTCCAGGAACAGAATATCTTGCATGAGCTTCCTGCCTCTTCCTTCTCCTCTTCTCTCCTGGCTCCTCTTCTCTCCTGGCTCCTCTTCTCTGCCCCCTTCCTCTTCTGTTCTCCTCTTCTCTTCACCTTTTCCTGCTCCTCTTCTCCTTGCTCTCACTCTAACTACCACATGTTTTGGATCTAACAAAAGCAACATAACTACTCTGGCTATTTCATGACACCAAGAATTAGTGACAACACACCTCTCCCCACTCATTGCCTTTCTTCAACCTTTGGGATGTCTGGACCTAAACTAATTTTACCTGGTTTCAGCAAGGCTTCCCAAATGAGATTTTGATACTTCTTGTCTTTAATCTGGAGCTTAATCCCTGAACCCATGTGATCAACATAGATCTCAGAGAAGAGCTGGGATTCCCCAGGGCTCCTGTAGCACAGCTCCAGTTCCTGCAGAGAGAGAGAGAGAGAGAGAGAGAGAGAGAGAGAGAGAGAGAGAGA
>CABHPP010148577.1:20010-32373 GCA_902168425.1 Peromyscus attwateri
GAGAGAGAGAGAGAGAGAGAGAGAGAGAGAGAGAGAGAGAGAGAGAGCGAGCCTGTGTGAGAAGCTTCTACTCATGTGAACGAGGGCTTTACACCCCCATACTTTCTTGATCTTGCATACCACATCAGACACTGGTTGTCTTTTGCACTGACGTAACCCATAGCCTTTGAATGTACATCTTTAATCAGAAGGTTGGAACATTGTGGAAGGGGACATAGAAAGAATGTAGCAACAAAAGATATGGAGGATGCTTATGGATCCAGCTAAGATTCCCATCATGCTGTTTCTTTTCTCATCACTCTGGAAAAACATGACAGGAAACAACTTGAGGAAGGGTTTATGTTGTTTAGTTTCATGGTGGGGAACACATGGAAGCTGGGGCTCCATTCTTGGTGGCAGGAGATTGTGGTACAGCTTGTTATATCCCAGAGGATCAGGAATCCAAGTCTGAGGTGGGAGCAGGGCATGGCTATAGCCCTCACAGCCTGCCACTAGTGGCCTGCTTCTGATGGCCAGGCTTCACCTATTTGTTTCCACAACTCCCCAAATACTAGCATAAACTGGGGATCAAATGTTTAACATTTACACCTGTAGGAGACATTTCAGATTCAAACCATGATGAGTGAGAGCTCATCCTGAGAGTCCTGCTCACATGTCTTAAGTCAGGGCTTGTTGTCCATGTTAGGCTGCCCCTTCTCTGTGCCATATTGAATCTAATTCCTCAATTCTCCAGGCCTTTTGTATTCCTGTGTGGTCCGTTAAGTTGCTTTCTACCTAACGTGGATATATTCTTGCTCATCCCAAATACCAATTGTTTTCTGCCTAATTGCAGTTTGCTGCAAAGCCTTGTAATCTGCCCCCCAGCTTCCCAAACCTGGCATCTGACCGTGAAAAGAAGCAAATACTTGGATGCTCACGTTTGGGATGATTTCCAGCTTCTTGGAAGCAGACACCGTGTAGCGGGAGCCAATATAAAGAGAGTCTAGTGGTGGTGGCTTGTTTATTCGAACAAATTGGAACTTCATTTCTTCATCATCAATGGCCTAGGGATCATTGCAGACAGTGATTTAACTAGATTTCTGGGCTACACCATCTATCTGGTCTGAATAAGGTGAGGTGGTTGATCAGCACATTTGTGTGGGGTGGGGTGGTGACACCTTCTGGTCACCCTTCTGCCTTGTGTTCAGTCACACAGACTGTTGAATTATTGGCTCCTGACATGTTCATTGTGGGAACAATGTCCCTGCCAGAAAAGAAGGGAGCTGACTATATGTTGGGCATGGAGCATTCACTTTCTTCTGATGGGTAGAAAGAGGCCATAGAAGGCTGTATAGAGATTGCTAAAGGAGCATTAAAGGCAGTTGGGGTTGACTCTGGTGTGAGGGGGCCAAGAAGACCACAGAATTATAAACACCAGCATTTACCTTATAGAACTGAATATCCACCCCAAGTTGAGAAACTAGGGGCTCACTAACTGTGTCTCAAGGTTTCTGTCAGCCCACCCTGGCCCCACTTTTGTGATTCTCAGTTTCACCTTCCGAATGGTGCAGTCATTGGGGATCAGGTAGAGATGAAGGGTGACTTCCTCAAGATTGAGATGATAGTAGATCAATGTGCTGGAAGTGATGGGGATGAAGAGCCCGACAGCAGGGATCAGTCTCAGTAGAACTCCCATCGGGGAGAAGCTTGGGTTTTCCAAGATTGTGCAGCTCTGCTCCACTCTGTTGGGCATTTCTAGGACCATCCCATGTTCTTGAAAGTGGGCCACATGGAACCAGGAGATGTCCACCTGTCCCTCTGTGAAAGAACAGATTCAAAGATGTAGATTTAGTGTTTCCACTGACTCATGCTTGGCTGGAAAATAGCACCCTAGGATTTAGAACGACTGTGGTGGTTTGAATGAGAATGGTTACCATAGTTGGTGGAACTGTTTGGGAAGGAGTAAGAGGTGTGACCTTGTTGGAAGAGATATGTCACTGGGGTGGGCTTAGAGTTTTCAAAAGCTTGTGCTGTTTCCAGGTTCCTTTCTCTCTCCTTGACAATAAGGATGTAAGCTCTTGGCTACTGCTCCAGTGCCAAGGCTGCCTGCTTTCTGCCATGCTCCCTGCCATGATGGTCACAGACTCACCCTCTGAATCTTTAAGTCTCAATAAACTATTTCTCCTATAAATTCTTTGGTCATGATGTCTTTTTAGATTTTACTGATTTGTTTATGTTTATGAGAAATACTGTGAACAAAAATATCTGAAGATTTATTAATTAATCACCAGTGAGTACATAGCAGATCAAGAAAATATTTCCATACTACTGATTCACTATGCCAAGGAGGTGTGACCTGCTGCCAGAGGTGACTCGTGCAAACTGCCCCTCATTGGAGCAGCCTTAGCTTTTGCCCTGTCTAGCTGCTGGGGGAGCATTCACAGTGGAGTGGAGGTTCTTGATGGTTGCATCCATGCATGCTATAAAGAATACAGCCCCAGAGGCCATTGTCAGAAACTGGACACCCAGCAGGTGCTCTGAGGTGCTGCCATTACCAGCCTCAGTGCCTTTGGTTTGGCAACGTCCGCTAATGTACTTGTTGCAGGATGGAGTTTGCTGTTATGAATGAGACCTGAGGGTACCTACCTTTGTCCATTGAAGACAAAGCTGGATGCATCCATGGAATGGTTAATGTCAAATGTGAACTTGATGAAATCTAGAATCACCTTGGATACAGGCCTCAGGGCATAATGGAAGGAGATTTTCTTGTGAAGATCCAAGTTCATTTAAGTCAGAAAGCCTTAACTGATGATTTTCCCTGTTCCACAAATGCAAATGCTCAAGGAAGTGTTTCCACATGGTCAGCACGTCATACAGCTATGGTCCAGGGTGGAGGGGGCAGTCCACATTTCTAGCCTGGAGCAGAACTTGGCAGTGTCATCAGTATAGTTTTTAGGTGTGAAAGATGCTAGATTAATAGGTCACTGAGTTATGCTGCACAGTTTCAGAGAGCAGCTGAGGCCAGGCAATGTGCCAGAGTCAAAGAGGAGGACCTGAGAACTCCTTCTGTGAATCTTTGAAAGTGAAGCCTAAGGTGGAATGGACATCCTAGAATGTTGGAGAAGCCAGAACCACATTTTTTCTGCTGAAGAAAGTTGTAGGCAAGGAGTAGACAGTTGGCCCAAGAGAGAGACTAGGTGTGCTTCATGTGGCAGAACTGAAGAGCTGGAGCTACTTTTGTACCCTTGTGAATGACATCATGAGCTCTATAGCTGGACATGAAGCTGCAGAAATTGGTATTTATGCTGATGGAGTTTTTGTCCTGCTGTGGTCTGATCATTCCTTGGAATGCCCCGATTTTTCCATTTTTGAATGGCAATGTTTATTCTTTGTCATTGTGTGTTGAGACATGGAATCCGCCAGCTCTCATTGGACCAAGAGGTGAGTGACTCTTCTCCCACCCAGAGAGACCTGCCTCTAGGACCTAGGCCCTGGGACACAACCAGTCCCTGGGAACCCACACCCATTGCTGCCCCAGTTGCTGGCCAGTAGGGAAGACTCCTACGGGCAGGCTCCCCCAATAAAACCCCCCATCATACCCTGCAATCTACAAGACCCATGCCCCACCCCAAATATACCCATCTCCCTGTGACCCCAGAGGCTTCCTGAGACATGGAATCCTCCAGTTCTAATTGGACCTGGATTTGCCAGCCAGCCGGGAAGACTCCTGTGGATAGGCTCCGCCACCAAAACCCCCCATCATACCCTGCAATCTATAAGACCTATGCCCTATTCCAAACATACCCATAACCCTGTGAGCCCAGAGACTTCCTGAGACACAGAATCTGCCAGCTTGTATTGGACTAAGAGCAGTTCCCTGAGACACAGAATCAGCTCCAATTAGACCAAGAGCTAAGATTGGACCCAGTGTGGCCCCTAAGACACAGACACAGCAAGCACAGATTGGACCAAGAGCAGCTAGCTCATACACAGGCACCTCTTGCACCTATTAGAGGAAGAGATGGGTAGACACCCGTGCAAAAATACATACAACAACATAAAGAGCAACATGGCATCACCAGAACCTAGTAGTTCTACAACAGCAAGACCTGAATATCACAACATAGAAGAGGCAGAAGAAAGTGATCTTAAAAATAACTTTATGAAGATGATAGAGGCCTTTAAAGAGGAAATGAAAAATTCCCCTAAAAAATTGAGGAAAAGACAAACAAAAAATTGGAAATAGTCAATAAATCCCTTAAAGAAAGCCAAGAAAATCATGAAAAGCAATTAAACATTTGAAGGAAACAGTCTGAGACCTGAAAATTGAAATAGAAACAATGAAGAAGACACAAGCAAAGGGAATGCTGGAAATAGAAAATCCGAGTAAACGAATGGGAACTACAGATGCAAGCATAAACACAGAATACAGGAGATGGAAGAGAGAATCTGGTGTAGAGGATACAATAGAAGAAAAACATTCATCAGTCAAAGAAAACACCACAGCCAAAAAAGTCATAACACAAAATGTCCAGGAAATCTGGGACACCATGAAAAGGCCAAACCTAAGAATAATAGGAATACAAGAAGGAGAAGAATACCAACGCAAAGGCACAGAAAATATATTCAACAAAATCATGGAAGAAAACTTTTCCAACTTAAAGAAGGAAATACCTATGAAGATACAAGAAGCTTATAGAACACTAAATAGACTATACCCCCTCAAAGTCCCCTTGCCACATAATAATTAAACTGCTAAACATACAGAATAAAAAAAGAATATTAAGAGCAGCAAAGGAAAAAGGCCAAGTGACTAATAAAGGCAGATCATCAGAATAACATTCGACTTCTTAATGGAGACTCTGAAAGCCAGAAGGTCCTGGATAGATGTTATACAGACACTAAGAAACTGTGGATACCAGCCTAGACTAATATATTCAGCAAAGCTTTCAATCACCATAGACAGAGTGTACAAGACATTCCAAGACAAAACCAGATTTAAACAATACCTGTCCACAAATCCAGCCCTACAGAAAGCGCTAGAAGGGAAACTCCAACCTAAGGAAGCCAGATGCACCCACGAAAATACAGGCAACAGATAACCCCACAGTGGTAAATCCCAAAGAAGGGAATCACACACACACCCTGTGACTGTCCTTGCTACACATATTGTTGCTTCCTACACTGTAACAGAATCACCTTGCTTCAGTATTCCAATGGGGTAAATGTCTGATCTGAGAGTGGGAGTAAGGCACAGGAAAGGTGGTGGCCTGCCGGGAAGAAGCTTGAGTGGTGACTGGGGCAAGTGTTGTTGGGGAGACCAGAAGCTCTGTGTGGACCTGTTGGACAGGCCTCAGACACACTAGGAAGTTACCATCCAGGTAGCACTGCTCCCATGTTAGAGTCTGGAGCTCAGGGCTTTGTGTGTTTGTAGATGTCTCAGTTGTTTGTATTTGTTTTGTGAGTTCTTTTCAACCAAGTTCTGCTTTGTGTCTTCATCTTTATTTGTTTTCTTCCTGTGGGATTGCCATTAAATATGAATGTCTATATCCTAGGGCATACTTAGCTTGTTTTCTATTAGTTGTTTTTCTATTGGCTGGAGCAGCTGGTGTTTCTCTGTGTTACTTCTCATGACTTCTTCAGTGTCAGATCTCCCCTCTTGTGGCTGCTCATCACCTTCAGACCATGAACAAACACCAACTTCATCTGCTATGAGCTGGATTTTCCTGGTCTGTATGGTAGGCCTATTGCTGTGCTCCTTGAAGCACGATTGTTAATCAGCCTTATTAGCCAGTTGTACAACACCTGGATCCTTGTTGTTGCTGTTGCTGCTTTCTCCTTTCTTAAGTGTCATCTGGCTGTGTAGCCTCGACAGAGCTGTAGTAATGGCTTTCTTCACGAGATCATTCACTGGGAATTTTGCATTTCTTAAACTATCTTCTGAAGGAATCTTGGGTGATGACAGGTTTGGATACTTATGAGCCCCCCCTCTTTTCTTAGGACACCCCTCTTTTACTCTTTTTTACTAGAGTTCTCAAATGAAATCTAGTGACATCATTTTCTCCCTGCCTGTAGGAGTGTAATGGCTCACATTTTGGTATCCTGGGTACCAAATGATCCTTGTTGTTTTCTTTAGTCTTATTTGCAACAATCTCTTCACATTGCTCAGTTTATTCTCTGTTTCCTATTGAGTTCTTGAGAGAGAGGCTATGTACAGAGCACTTAATAAATTCCAATTAATATTGCTATTGAGAACATCACTTTCTACTAAGGAAACTCCTTTAGGTAAAACAGAAATAATGTCATAAGGCTGGGAGACATGTGCTTCAAGGAAGATACATCAGACAAGAAGGGACGACAAAACATCTCGGTGCCCACCTTCATAATCTGCTCTGCCTCATTAAGGCAGTCATAGACTTTCCTCATCACCCACCATCTACACTGTCCTCTAAAACCTGTCAACTCCTCCCATTACCACCACCCTACACCTTATGGTTTCCCTGGTTACCTTGGAGATCCACAAAATGAGGGAGGTACACAGCAGTCACAGCTCCCTGCTCAGTCTTGATGTCAAACAGAGGCCCAGCCACCATGTGACTGTGCTGCAAGGGAATCTTGTCCAGGTGTTGGCTCCAGGAACAGAATCCAATCTCGATGGTCACTGCCCTTGTCACCACAAAGCGGAGTCCTGTGTTGGGACAGTGGTAGGAACCAGGCACAGGGAACTGAACTCTAGAAGAGGGAGAGGCAGACACCAGTGAGCACCAGCTCTGACCCACTGAAGGGCTGGGGACACAGCAGACTTCAGCCAGGTGGCTCTGAGTTCTGGTTCCTCTGCTGTCTGTCTGTGGATCCCTGACTAAGTCATTTAACCCACAACTCTGTTTCCTCATCTATACACAGAGGTAACAAGGAGAACACCATCTTATGGACCTGTGAGCACTGAGTGATCTAGAGCAAATCTACAGGTAACACATACCTGGAGCAGTTAGATATTCCTGTGATGATGATGACGGTGATGAAATAGGTGTGTGTGTGTGTGTGTGTGTGTGTGTGTGTGTGTGTGTGTGTGTGAAGTTCTGGGGATCAAACTAGGACCTTGTGCACACTACGAAAGAGCTCTACCACTGAAGCACATCTTTAGTTTTTAGTGTTTACATTCTTAAAGAGTATAGTTCCCCAAAATAAGAGTTCATCCATTAATATTAGTGATAAATACTTGGTCCTGAAAAATGCTTTACCAAGATCTTCAGTGATTTTCTCAGGCTTCCTGTTTGGTGACACGTGGGTGGACAAGTGTCAGTTTCTATGGAAGGAAATTGAATATGACAGTTTCTCCAGCTGAGACAGTGACCGTGACAGTGTTGGAGGAGGGCAACAGGTTATGGAAGACACCATGACTGTGGATATAGTCACTCATTACTCAAGGGACTATGGCCCTTGGAGGATAAAGCTGCTGAATTCATCCTCACGTTCTCAGCTCCTAGTAGGTTCTTGGCACACAGTGGTTGTTAGTGAAGCAGGAGTGTAGAGACTACAGGGATTTAATGGAAATCTAAGAGACAGGAGAACCCAAATATAATGAGGGGAGGGATGCTGTTTATACCATGAATAAAATAACCAGCAGAAAAACCATGTTTCAGATACTAAGCCAAGTTGAGCACAGACTGTTTAGATGGAATGAAGAACTCCCATCAGCTCTGTTGATGTGGTAATGGTGTGCTGGTCATGGAAGATGAGGTCCTGTCTTAACTGCCGGGGAGGCATAGTGAAACGTTTGTGTGTGAAGTCACCTGATGTCCTGGACTCACAATACTGTGACAGTGATGACAAAGGGGGAATGTGAGTAGTTGAAACAAACTTGGAAAAATGGTTGCTGGAGGTGAGTAATCGGACAGGGAAGTTCTTGTGCTCTCCAGTTGGTAAATGTCTGAAAAATTGTATAAAAAAGACCCCTATTTTTATAACACCACAAGCTTCTTATTCCTTTCCTGGCTTTGCTACCTGCATTAGTGAGGGAAGGAGGAGACAGTAGGGACTAGGTGAAAAGTGTGGAAAGTGCTGGGGAAAGCCAGCCTTTGCCAGGCAGAGCTCACTCACTGGTACAGGTTCCTCTGTCTGTCAACCACCTCAGTGGCCACAGGCCCCGTAGGTCCCCAGAAGTCATCTTCAGTCCCCAGGGGTTCCAGGTGCTTGTGTTGTGGAGAGTCAGGAGAAGATGAATCGAAGGTCTTTAGTGGTGTAAATTGTGAGTACCACTCCTCTAGAAATGGCCAGACAGAGGTCACTCTGTGTTGTCCAGGCTCATCTCCACAGCTTTCCCCAGAAATAGACAGACCATGGCTGAACTCTTTTCCAGGTTCTCCAGCCTAGGTCTTAGCAGAAAGTGTACCTGTAGTTTTCATCACTGTTTATCAGGCTACCTGCAGGATTTTCCTTTATATAAATATTGTTTTATAAATATATATATACATAAAGTATATATATATATATATATAATTTTATTGTCTTTCCACTGTGTTTTTGACCAACCATCCCACCATAATGCCTGCTCCCCAGCCAGCTGTTTTCTTTCTTATTCGTCCATAAGTGTTGATTTTCCTAGTATGTCTCAAGTGGGCAGGTTGAAAAAGAAAAGAATATAACTCAAAATATAGGTGAGCAGGGATAGGGAAGTATAGATAAATTTCTAAACGATCTTATTAGTAGAAAACATGGAGCCAGATATAGGGGTGAAAACTTGAGAGAGATCAGAGGAATAGGAACAGCTACATGCTAATCATACCTCATCAACTCTGCAGCTTCCAAAAGTGAGACTACCTGTCTACCCATGCCTATATGCCTTGCTGTTCTATCATCTGATATGCTCTCTCTGTCCAGTTACATCACTTCTTCCTGCTCAGCTCTGTTACTTCTTGTCTGTCTATACAGACCTCCATAGTTAACTAGGGTTGGAATTTCAGGTGTGTGCCACCACGCCTGGCTCTGTTCCCAGTGTGGCCTTGAACTCACATAGATCCAGATAGAACCCTGCCTCCCAAATGATAGGATTAAAGTCGTGTGCTAACATTGCATTTGTATAGTGGCTGGCTTTTTCCCCCTTGATCTCCAGGCAAGTTTTATATTCTTGGGAGACACAGTATATTGGGGGACACAATACATCACCACAGGGAGGTAAGTCTCAGGACATAGAAGCTTAGAATGAGACACAGAGCCCTGGTATAGAGCCTGATGCAAGCCACAGACTTGAGAAAGGGGCATCAGAAGCCCTTAAGTCGGGGAGAAAAGAAAGAAGTATTTTCTCTGGGTTCTAGATGTGGAAGGCCTTGCAAGGGGTAGTGTTCTTGTTGGTAGAGAGCCTGTATTGTTTTATGTCAGACACAGGGGGATAGAAATGATGACTGGTTCCAGGACATCTGTTGCAGATAATGTTTCCTGTATATGACAGGGATGTTGCTCCTGAAATCTCAATGAAACCTCAACAATATCTCTGCCTCAACAATATCTTCGCAATAACAGCTCTAGTTGACATGTTAATGCGGATGGGGAAATCTGATAATGCCCCACTCCTAAATGAAGAGCTATAAGCAATTAATAGCTGGTAGGAGAGGGATAAAAATCAGTCTCCCCCACCCCAGGAAGAATTTCCTAATAGGTTATTTAGTCCCAAGTGTTCAACCTGAAACATATATATGACCAACAAAATGGACTCATTGCTTGTATTTACATATACATATGTAAATACACATATACTTGACAGTACTATTTAAGAACAGGTCATGAATTTAAGAGACTTTCTTGGTGGGACACAGTAGTTGTTGGAGTGGGCAGACTGAGGGCTGGAGATGATGTAAATATAATATTCATGTATTAAATTCTAAAAAAATATATTTTAAAAAGAAAGAAATGATTTTGACTTCTTCCCACGGGTGCCCCCTTCATCTGCCAATCATGATGCTCTGGGTCTGAACCCATTACATACCTGACTGTAGTCTTTGATGCTTGAAGGAGGTCAGGCTATCACCCATTTCTTCTCCAATCAGATTCTTAGTAGGGTCCATCATATGTGGCTTCCTATACATAGACATGTTCATTTCCTCAGATGTCAGGGAAACCAGGGCTGTGTACCCAATATCCCCACAAAAGATCCAACTCATCTGAATTGGAACTCAGTTCTGTGCTTCTTCTCATGGCCAGAACTCTATGAAGGCCCCCATTCTCCTGGGTATCCATGATACTTGAATGGGGGATCATCTCAACCCCTCCTTTGCTTTAATTTGAATGTGTTCCCCAATGTTTACTCATCAGAAAATGTCAGGAGCCAATATCATGAGCTATTGTGGGCCAAGATGCAAATACAGCTCATAGCAATTGATAAATCAGATGTCAACCCACCAGAGGAGTGATTCTCAGATGGGATACCCTGTCAAGCAAGGCTTGTAGGCCAGTGACTCTGAATACTGTTGCTTCCATCTGTAATTTCATGTGCAATAACAGCTATGATACCTCCCTATTACCATGCATTTTCATGAGATGTGTAAATGTAATCTCATGATTGCATCTCAACCTTATGGGCACACATATATCCGTGGATGGTCAGGAAGGTGACTTTTCATTAGCTGTACAATTTTGATATGTAGAAAATATGCTAGGATATACTTCATAGCTAAATCTGTTGTTCCACGTCGACTGTAGACACTTAAAGCCTGCTTTGTTCTTTTTACTCCGACTAACGCAAGAAAATAACAATTTCTATCAGTCTAACACAAACTGCACACAATTAGCTCATTTTTACCTCAGAGCAAGTTCAAACTAGACTAAAGATCTTCGTAAATAGATCATAAGTTAAAAACTTTACAGTTATGCACAAGGTCAGAGTTGTAGGTGTCTAATCAAAGTTACTACACAAAGCACCCAAGAAAAGCATGCTAGTTATTCGCTTGCCAAGTCTGCTCATAAAGAGCTATGTCTCAGAGTTTGTCACCCTGGGCACTGTGCCCCCTCCCTTGGTCCTGAAACCTTGAAATCTTGGGTTGCCATGATAAATGGCTTGGCTCCTTATCGCTTAGGAATGTGATTTAGACCAAAGAGAGGCGAATCTTGCAATTTTTATTATGACTTCAAGCCTCCTGTAAAGAGTATTATTAGGCTAGATGAGAAGAAACAGGAGGATTAGACTAGAGAATTAGAGCTAAGAAATTATAGACAAATAGAACTTAGGAAAAATGAGCTGAAAAGAAGCTGTAGATTTAGAGAACAGCTGAACAATAAAAAGACACACGAAGAAGAATGGTGTGAGCTGATTCATTCCTTTGCCCTCAGATCCTTAGATTTCCCTCCCTTGTTGTATCATCTTTTCTGGACTCTGAAAGGGGCCTTAGGGGCTGGCACCAGAAGGACCCCATTAAGAAAGTTAATCTCCAATGCCAGAGTGCTGATAGGATGAAGGATAAGATACAGTGAGATCATGAAGGGGTTAATGCCATCATTACAGGAATAGATCCTGTGGCCTGACAGGACTTGCCACAAAAGTCACCTTGGCTTCTCACTCTCTGAGCTCCCAGTTGTGCAGTCAGATAGAACAGGAAGAAGGGCTTCTCTAGATGTAGGGTCCATTCCCTTGCCCTTCCTTGTAAACAAAACTGCCAGAAATAATCTCGATTCTTTTTGTTAAGTGCTCAATGTCAGACATTGTGTTATAGCTGCACAAAACAAACTGATAATCACTAACCCTTAATGCTAATCACCTAGACAGTACCTTCTAGATCTCTCTCCTTTCTGTTCTCTACTCTTCTCCTCCACAGACTCCACCCCAGGCCCAGGATGAAATGAGTATTGTCCTGAGCCACTGCAGCATCCTCTGAGAGGTATCCCTGCTTCTGATCTGGTCCCTTCTAGCTCATTTTCTACATAGTAGCTGACCATAAAAAAATGGGTGGAGATGCCCCTTCATAGCTGAGGTGATGGAAAGCCTCTCATTTCCTCTGGGGAGAAGCAGAAGGTTCTTAGCATGGTCTGTTGTTCTTGTTGTGGGGTCTGTCCCCCTCCAGGCCCTCCTATGTCACCCTTTCCTGTTCACTGACCTCTAGACCAGTGGCTCTCAGATCACTGTGCTCAAATGTCACCTGGACAGGCTGTGGAATCAGAAAGCTCACTGAAGGAAGCTTCCCCACCCGACATTCTGAGTCAGCAGGGATGGCAGCTAGGAACTAGAAGACAGATGGAATTCATGGTTATGAACTGGAATTGACTAAACTTGGAGAGCATGGGCCTTCAGCACAGCCCCTGGGGGTAGAAAATGACTTTCTTCTCCTGGGGCTTTATATCCCATAGTACAGTGTGTGTGTGTGTGTGTGTGTGTGTGTGTGTGTGTGTGTGTGTGTG